>JAURVB010010483.1:0-24339 GCA_033002965.1 Piper betle | reverse complement strand
GGCTTCCAGTTGCATCTCTAACCGCAAAACTTTGAGGCAATCTACTGCAAGTCCCCTGTACTCGTCCGCTAGTGATGCTAGACTGCTAGAAAGTGTGCTCCCTGTCCTTGTGTGCCCATTCTGATGGTTATTCTGAATCTTTTCAGCATAGTTTGATGATTTTATGGAGGACTGACCAAGCCTGTATAATTGTGCAACAAGAGTTTGAAATAAGGAAATTTAGAAAATATGAGATTAATAGGCTACTTCATTCATCATTTACAGAATACATCATCAATTTAAATGTTTTTCAGTAAGGTATCAGTGCATAAACATTAAAAAACCTGCTAATTATTATCCCAGATGAAGGAAGACAAAAACAAAAGGCGCAAATCATAAGCTTACTTTAACAACAGCCAGTGAAAAATGGCTTGGGCAAAGTACACAATTGTGCTTTACAAAAAAGGACAACATGGTGCATGAATGGTGTATAAATGGCTTAATGGGTGGTGACGTTCAGTCCAGTCTGGGTGAGAAGTTGCTGGCACAAGAATGTGAGCATAATATGGATGAAGAGAGACTTCACAAGAATGCTAGAATACAGATTTTAAGCACAAGAATTGAGAAAGAGATATAAAAAAGACATGCAAAATGAAAGGAATCTAGTATGGTACAGATTGAGAAAATAGATTTTTAAAAAAATACAAAATGAAATGGGAAAAAAAACGGGAGGAGTAAGTGAAAGAAAAACTAGTTTCCCCTTATTTACAAAAGAAAAGAAAAAAGAAGATAGAAGGAAAGGATAAAATTAACTAACAACCTGAACTTTAATCAATTTATTTTTCATTAAAATTGGCCATTGGCCTAAAATAAGCACTGAAAGCAAATTCCAAAATCAGAAATAAATCTTACTTGATCTAGGAAAACTTAAAGTGAGGCTAAAAAAGGAGTAGATATGATTCATTACTAGTTACAGTACAACTTTTAATCTCCCACAGTAATATTATGGTATTTGGTTGAGCAAATTCAAATTATAACATGAATAATATGAGGTAGTTGATTGTGCTTTAACTAACAATAATAATAAGTGAAAAAATATCTTGCCTTCCAATGGAATCTGCCACATATTCCAAAGAATCACTTAATGAAGCAAGCAGAATAAGTTTGTTGTCATCACGAATCAAATTCTCCTGAAAAAAAGGCAAAAGGAATAAGTGCAGACAGATTTGTGTCATTCATAGCATGGATAATAATCCTACAAGTTACCTTCTATGCTGGGGAAATTAAGGTAACCAAAAAATAATTGAAGGTTATCGAAAGATCTTTTAGAGAAAAATAGAAATTACAAGTGAAAGCTTAGGAACATAAATGACAAGAAACTCAAAATCAGAATAGCAGCTGATCATTTCCAATCAACAGGTTGTTAATACCACCCGTATATTTTAAATTATATAAAATAAACTCATAGTCATAAAATGTTCTCCAATTATTTGAGGGTTGAAATAGGAAACAACTAGTGTAAAAATTTGCCACTTTATTCTTGCATGGGTTTTCTGTCATCAATTTTTACATGTCAAAATAATTAAACGACAACATAAAATTCAATTTGCTAACTCCAGTCTAGCTGCAATAAGATGTAGATACCGATGACTTGTAGCTGGAATGATGTTTAGACAATGACCATCATGGTACCGACCAAATTTATATATTATTATATAATAATTTCCATCGGACAACAATCACAACAGTATATAGACACAAATACTCAAGAATTTGAATCCCACCCATTCATATAAAAGATTAAACAAGCCAAATTAAGAGTTTATGCCACAAAGCATCCAGAATAAAAAGGAAACATGGAATATCCTCTCTTGTTTATTCTAATCATCTCAAAATGCACTGCTTTTCTGAAGCCAAAAACTGAGCTTCTGGAACCAACCAATAGTGCTAAAGTAGAGAAAGTTGGACATTATACATCAAAGCAGACAAACCAATGAATCTCAAAATATTAAAAAAAAATAGTCAGCTGCCAATGCATGCTCCTCCTAGATTTCAACTTAACAAGAATTGGCTAGATATCAAAAGAAAATTTAAAAAGTTCCCCCATGCTAAAGCAACCACATTTAGATAAGCATTCTTTAGTTTTTTTTAAAAAAAACATATTTTTTTAGTTCTAATAATACCTGCTTAATTGGTCGTAAACCAAACAACAGGTCACTCAATTCCGCTTCTATTTCCATTGTCTCCGCATCAGCAACATTGTTTTCAAGGAAAGTTCGACCAGAAGAGTTAGGTAAGTACGCATTAGCTGGATCAAGCCGCATCAAGCTCTCAATATCATGCCTTCCAATGAGCATATAACTCTGCTTTTCAAGGACTGCCTGCAAATTAGAAACATAATTCTCTATTCAAGAGTATATCGTTGAAAGATATGAAATTCAGTAAAGTCAGTGGAAACATCTGACATAAGAACAACTTCAAAAACAGTAGGAAGGGGGGAAAGGCATAGAGATGTCTTTTCAAGTGTCAACTGACAGCCAAGAGCCCTATCACATAAGATAAATTTTTGACAGAGAGCCAAATCAATGAAGACACAAAATCTAGACCTAATTAACGCACAACAAATGTCCAGCAAGGATATAAAAATTTACAACTAATAGGAATGTATAAATGATTATGAAAAGTTCCACCAAAACCCTGTTACTAATGACTTGGTTTCGTTGGCCCATTCTTGTGAACTTACACATACTCTTTTTTCATGTGTAAGAAGCTTAGTTCAATTGAAAACACAAGATTTCATTTTATGAGTACATCTAGTACTAAGAAAGATAAGCATAGACAGTAAATTTAAATAGCTCATGCCTCCATATAAGATGCTCTACATCTCTCATAAGCACGCTCAAGAAAAGTCCGCACATACTCCACTAGCTCACTTGCAAATTTAGGCATGGCTTGAGCCCATCCAAGTACCTAATACCAACAGCAAAATGCACTAGGTTTATATGATAGGAAAGTACCAGGTGGAGAAAAAATATTAGAAAGTACCTCTTTTGCAAGGAAATCAATTGCTAAAAGACCTTGTAATACAGGTCTTCCCTTCTCAACTGATGACGTGTACAACAATGAAGCTCGTGTGCGAGGCCGAAAAGCAGCAGGACCTGGAATATTACAAATTTATAAGTATGAGCAAGAGCAACATAGAACTCAAAAAGCCTTCAAATGTAAGAGCACTCAAAGTTGGAGGATGCCACCCCAAATATAGGTGCAGCATTTTGAGACAATGCTTGTCTAAAAAGGCAATGAGCTACAATTACATGGCCCACAAAAACACAAAAATGTTTTATACTACAAGAAACCCAACGTCCTCAAGTTCAAACCAGAAAACTAAATCACTGGCAATGAAAAGGAGACCACTCAAGTGCACTTGTGAATAGATAGGACATGCACAATTACAATAGATTACTAAAGGTAGAGGGCATGAAAGAGGACAAAAAATGGAGGAAATTCAAATTGATAAGAAGATTGATATAAGTCTTGATCTCGTCTCCGGTCAAAAGCAGTGACGCAATAAGATTTATAGCCAAGACTCCAATCTTTCGGGATTAGATAAATGACCATGATGATGATGATGACGATGATAACAATCATGATGAATAATACACAGCTCACAGGTACAACAACATAGCAGTTTAGAGTCTTTTCCTAGGGCTGTTAGTTTTATTAGGATCTGTTTGGTAATTTTAAATATTATTCTCAGTAGATTAGAGAGTTCACTCTTATCATGTTCCTTATGTTTCTTGAAATACAAGTCCTCTCTAGCATTGTACTCAGTTAAGTGATTTAAATGAGACATGGAATTGTTATGCTCGTTTATCTCCTGTTGAGTTTGACATTGCTCGATACAGTCTAGGGAAGGTTTAGAACTGAATACATGCCGTTATAACTTAGCCACTAAAACTTTAAGCTTCAAAGAACAAATATTTCTATCATTATATTCACAGACACAAGTGGTCCGCAAACCAGTTCTGATAATACTGCGTCTATTGCATATGAAAGATGATACAAACTGGACCCCATAAATTTATGAAAACCAAGTGGGAAGTACAGGAAATAAGGTAGAAAGAAAAAGTGGAACTACTTGAGATCGCCTGTTGTACAGATTTCCGATAATCAACAAATATAGTAGGTAAGAAATGATCTTTCAGAAAATTTTCCACAAACGTTTGCAAGCCATCATTCCTGCAGCAATTAAAAATAATGTTTACTTAATCATGCAGCTAATCATTTCAGCAAGAAACTCAAGTAAAATGAGCAAGATCTCTTTAAAATACTAAAGCAAAGTTTCAAAATTTGTAGGAAGCCATGATACAACTTAAATGCACCCAAAATGCACCAATTTGCTCTGAAAATATGATTATCGATTTTTAACAGCTTGTCAATACATGTCCCATATTTTGGTCAAAGTTAAATTCATAATACAGTATAAAGAGAAAATTCTTTTTCTTTTCTTCTTTTCCTTCTACATCATCCCAAAAAGTGATTAGGAACAAGGACACTAATAAGATTTAGGTACTTGAGTAATATACAAGGTAGAGTGTGAGCCCATTAGGATGGCTACCTAGACATTTTGAGAAAGCTCAAAATCTACCTTATGTGTTACCCATTCTTCTCATATGGTATTTGAACTAGAGAGGGTTTGGCACATTAGTGGGCCGATTGTTCCTATAGGTAGCCAACAATGGGTACAAATGTAACTGCCCCTACAAGTGTTTAAGTGCAAATTGACAGGCCTAAATTATCTTTTTAGATAGTTGACTAAGTTAAAGATCTATAATTCATTCTCAATAATATATTGAATTTTACCTCAATAGATATTGAATGTGAGACTAATTTGTAAGGTTCTTACAATCTACCTAACCTAAAGAAATTCCTTTCACAATATTTCTTTTTGTTGGCACAAGGCCCTCCCCAATGCCTATAATTCAATCTAGCCCACCATCCAACATAGAACTAGGTTGGCTCTAATACCATGTGTAACAAAACAGATCAAGTGCAAAGTAATGGATTGAATCATCCCTTCATAATGATTAATTTAAGTTGGAGATTTATAATCCACCACACTAATATATTGGATCTTAATATAGTAGGTATTAGATATGAAACTAATTTTGGGATCTAACCGTAAAAGTAGACCATTTATATCGCATTTCCAAGGCCCAAGAGTGGCAAGCCCGATAAGAGGTGTGGGATTAGGTTCACGAGCTAAACTTAGATCAAAATAATGGTGCTTGATCCTTGGTTGGATCATTCTCTCCAATCCAAAATAGGGAACAAAATAAAAAATCTTGGGGGAGTTCTCAGTCACACCCTCTCGGTTTAGATTGTCAATGAATCTTGAGCGCTTTCAAATGATAGTATGCATACTGGAAAAACTTTAGCTTTTTTAAATCAACAAATCTCATCTTTCTCCAACTCTTGCAATAGCATTGGATGGTTGATCGCATCCATTCATTTCTCGCTTAAAGATTTCTTAGAATTTTCTATGTGCTCCTAGAGATCATGTCCCCTAACATTCTCTGATGTGATTTAAGCACAAATCAAACAAATATGCTTTCATTACTTGCCTTGTCATGTTAAAAGGAATCTTAATATTGGATATGTCGCAAAAGAGAGGCTTCCACCCAGCCAAAGGGTGTTCTTTGTGCATGGAATAAAATGAATCCCGCAAACATATCTTCTTTGAATGTTCATACAATTTGCAAATATAGAGTCAAATTCTCCACAAATGTTATATTCAGCATTAGGTGCTCTCTATCACTTGGGAGCTTGATTGATTGCTCACATTTATTTTTTAAAATCCATATTCTAGCATGCTTGAAAACCTCTCTTTAACACTTTCCTAGCGTATATTTGGTATGGCACAACAATAATCTCTTACTTCATCTATTATTTTTGAGATTCAAACAACCTCTGATGTCCTCAATTATAAGCAAAACGCCTAGGATAACAGTAATTTCCTCGGTGATCTTTTGTTCTAAATTTTCTTTTAGGCTTTTGCCGGATATGGCTTAGGCTTCTTGTATTTTTCTCCTTTCAGATTTTAATGAAATTTTATATTCATCAAAAATAAAAATAATAACAGTACTTGTTCGTGTTAGAGAGGTGAAGAATAAGTTTTACATTAATATTCATGTAGATGAATAACATATAAGGTGGAATGTAAGTCCATTAAGGTGGCTAGCTGGTCATTTTTTCGGCTTCATGGTTTACCCGCTCTTCTCAGTTCTAATTGAAAATATTTCCTCCATGAACTCATACATTCCAGAAATTACTTGCATTAACAAAAAGCCCTAGCACTTATGAATCTTAAATTTGAACTTGCAATCACACTGATCAAACTATTCACAGCAAGTCTAAAAGATAAACACTGCAATAAACTTAATAATAAAATATTACTCACCAAAGCTGTGAATACTTTTGAGGTAGCATCGAAGCAACCTTATTCGTAAACTGTAACATTAATTATCTTAGTCGGGGATCCAACAACCACTCACAAAATATGACACCAAATCAGGAGATTGAAGTATATCAAACCTGAACAACAGGACGATAAATAGATGCAGCAAGATAAATTCCTAGCTCAGGTAGAACTGCTGCAGTCCCATACCCTTCTTGCACAATATTTGTACCCTTTCGATTCCATCCTCTAATGAGATCATTTCCTGAAATTAAGTAAGTAAATATACTAGCTGACACTAAACGACTTGATTAGTCCTCTGAAATTATGTGAAAGCTTACCTTCGCTTGGAATGGATATTGCAGCATCAGTAAAGCGAAATGTAAAGGAGAAGCCTTCCTCAGATTCATTCCTGAAACAATACCTTTAGTGTTTTTTGTTTTTTTGATGAAGTTAAATTTTTATTAAAACCCAAAAGGGAAAAAAATATAGATCAACTTTAATTTTCCATAAGAATAGTAATCCTCAACCATGGTTTGCAATATCGGCATATTTGGCCAGATTTTGGATGGCTGTTGGTCTTGGCAGGTAACCAAAACAATATTGACATGTGAAATGAGTTCCAAATGTATTGGCGATTTATGGCAAAAAATGCAGCCCAATTAGTTTACAAGCTGTTAAGCCAATTAAGTTTTGTCTTATTAGCTTAATTATTTTTAACTTATTAAGTTCTTTTCTAGTTAACCTTTCATTGATATTATTTGGTGGATTTTATTTTATAAATATCTTGTTTGGTAGATCATTAGTGGCTGATCAATATTAGTTGATATATAGTGAACTCAATAATTTTGTAATGCTAATCAATCATGTTTGCTTGCCTATGCAATCAAAAGCTATAGATTAATCATCTTCATCATATCATAATTCATTTACAAGCACATCATTTTTTTCCAAAATTGATAGCGTTATCCCTTATATCTCTGCCAACTTACATCCGAAATGATAATGATATCCCATACCGCAAACTTTGTCCTCAACTACAATTTTTACATAAAATTCCACATGAATTTTCTGGATGCACCAGAAAAACTTATCATCATTTACATATGATCTCAACTAGACTAGATTAATGAGATAAACTACACATCACCAAATAGTTGTTAACACATGCAACAAAGAATAAGTGTAAACTTCAATTTCAGTTTTCAAGATGCTCCTCTAGATGCAACCTTCAGAAGATCGCAAAGAAGACTCAAGATTCAAAATCATCATCCTAATGTACTTTTCACATTTCATAATTGTAAGAACACAAAAGCATATAATTATGATCTCATGAACATTACAACTGTATCGATAAATCATTTCAACTTAAAGCTTAGCTACTACTTTGGATAGCCTTTGTAGAAAAGTCATTTCCAGAAGCCAAAGTTAAATAGAGCTGACTAAAAAAAAGTTTGTAGGCTTCAGATGTTGAATATAAATAGAAGAGTATAATCAACTTCTCATGAACGTTACGATGTTATTCTATTATTTCCAATTAATACTTAGCTGCTGTTTTCGGTAGCTTTCGCCGCGAAGTAATTTTGGTAAGCCAAGTGAAAACAAACACAATGAAAAATTTTGTAAGCTTTAGATTATTAATACAACTAGAAGATTTTAACTTAAGAAAAATATAGCACATCTGTATCCGAAACCAGCCACATCATGAAATAATGAAATTAAGGCCAGTATAATAAAATTGAAATTAAGAGAAGATAAAAACATAAGATCATGCAGACCAATCACTATAACATCAAATGTCAAGTGATTTGAAAAGAATGATTTAATCACCTTTTCTCCTTAGATGGTGTCTTGCTAGCCAGCCTGGCAGTTTGCACAGTGGTATCAGCAGATGCAGCTTCCGGTGTAGCCCTCAGAATCTCACATATCAGTTGCTGGCATTCGCTCTTCAGCCCAAACAAATAGCAATCATAAAAAGAAAAATCAACTCCACTAGTTACTCATAAAAAATCCATTTATCGTTTGCAATTAGTTCTCTAAGCAAATTCTTAATAAAAAGTGAAAACAAAGATCTCACAAGTATCTTGGACAAATGATTAACGTCTGAAAAACATTAGTATACATACATACGTCCATGTAAACTAGTCCTCATATATGACCTTAAAATGTACACTTTACTATCAAAAGTTACTATAAAGTTTACCAAGCACACAAACTAATTTTCATCAACGCCATTAGAATCATTTTACATCACAATTTAAGAAACATAGTCCGGCAGTATGTCATATGAGTTTTCACTCGCCCCTTTTTTTGGCATCAAGCAGCATCCTCCCCCCGCACCCCACCCACTGTTCTTATAGGTGGTGAGCTGAAAATAGTATCACCTTAAGATCCACATAAAACCTATAATATCTCAGGGTCTTCAAAGCTAATGAACAACTATCCCTCTATTGAGTCCTAAATTTTTAGCAAGAATGGTCACTTTGGTCTCCTCAAAAATAAAAATTGACAAAAGCTTGAAAATATGATTGAGGAGCCTCTTGGGGCGCTTAAAAGTAGATGTTCAATACTTAGACATTGCACTAAGAACCATCTTTACAATTTCAGGCTACCCATCATAAATAATAAGCAGAAAGACACCCTTGAATATGGCTCTAATTTTATCAAGGGCAAACACATCGCATACAAGATATTTTTAGAACTCAAAGGAAAACCCAGATAATGGATAGGGAGCTCTGCCATGTGACAACCAAAGATGGAGGCGATTTCATTCTTGGATTCACAAGCGTCAAAGAAGAAAATGAAACTTTTCATAAGATTAGCCTCCAAACCCGAGAAAGAATAGAACTCCATGAGAGTTTGCTTTATATAAGTAGCTAAGAGGTCGTTAGCAAAAAAAAAAGATGAGAAATTTTCAAAGCATTCCTGATTAAAAAGGTAAACTAAGAGTTTGCAAGACCTTCTCAAGTATAACAGATAAAGCCTCCATACAAAGAATAAATAGAAGAAGGGAAAATCTGTCTCAGACAACAATTGCTTCTAAAGAAACCATAATTGCACCCATAAATTAGAACACTGAAAGTGGGAATGGTGACACACTACTTTATCCAAAAGATCCAAGTATTGTTGAACCCCATATCATGGACAACAAGGAAGAGGAAATCTCATCTCATTTTATCAAAAACCTTGAGCAAGTAAAATGTTCTCATTGATAAGTCTATCCTTCACAGTTGCTGACTGATTTAGACCAATCAAACAAGAACACTTTGCTTTTGGAGTGATAGGAAACATGGTCTAAGGTGATATTGATCTATTTGCACATCATTTAAACACATTAAAAAAGTCAAGACCATGGTCTTCACGGTGAAATGGAATTTTACAGCAATTATTCAAAAAATATTAAAAATAAAAGGAATTGAAACTTTAAAATCAAAGAACTTAAGCAGTTACCTGAATGACTGTTAAGGAGAAACCAACTGTATAGCCTCCAGTAACTTGAGAGGGATCAGAATCAGGAATCCAGGTTGCATCTCCATTTAGAACCTTTTGGCTGTTTTTCTCATCTGAATGTACTGATTTTGACTCCAGAAGCTCTCCCACAACTATGTGATTTTCTGTTCAAAATTGAAATATAATAAGATTTCGCCAAGTCTTTTCATGAGCACATGCAGGGCAACACCACCAGTAAATGTCCTACCGAGTATGCAAGTGGCAGAATCTAAAACAGCAGAAAGTAGGCCACAAGCTGAAGCCTGAGCAGTTCCTGATGGTGCTAAAACTGGTGAGACTGGACTCACCCCTGATACCAACCTAGTTGATGATGGGCCATTCTGGATTTTTCTTTTAAGTACTTGAAAATTTTCAAACTGCTCTTTTGAATACTGTATAGCATGAGAAGCAGTTTGGGCAATCTGACCAATCAAAGGCTTTGAAGAACGCACAGCTACTCCATAGGACTTAATTTTGGAAGTGATAATTTCATGAATTGTCGGCCGTAACTTTTGGCTATCAAAAAAAACAAAAACCAAGAGAGGCCTTCAGGCAAACCATCTTAACAACTAAATCAGGAAATAGGCGTCACGAACTAATGAACCAACCTAAGATTGATAATGAATACAATAGATAGATAACACAACAATAACAATGTCGTAATCACAAGAAGATGGCTGAATCCGAAGTCTCAAGATTGACTACTATATAGATTTCATTAGTGCCAAAAAATGTCAGTTTTATGACAAAATTGTATGACCAAGAAAAATTATAGCCATTAAAAAGAGACCATACAGATACATCTTGACGTAATGCCAACTGGCAAGGAAGATGGTGCTAACTACTAACTATCTTTTACAGGGATTAGTGCTTGGGATATAGCAGAAATTGGAAAGAAGGTACAGAAAGGCAAAAAAGGAGAAAGTTGAAAACCACTGTGTACATAAAGAAAATTAGGTCAGCCTCTTGTGCCAAAATGAAAGATACATGTGGCCGTGGCCATTAAACGAGAGGGCAAGAACTAGTAATAGAGGGTGGAGTCAGAAAGGAGGTGAAGGGACAAGACCCATGATAACTGATGGGGAGCATCCTAGGTATAATTTTAGGCTTTTATTAAGTTAATATTTTCTAGTTAATTTTTTCTTTTTTTTCGTAGAGATTTCCACCTTGCATAAGAAATAGTCAAGATAGAAGAAGTTCAATTAGTGGCTTCCAATTTGGAGCAGTCTTAATAGCTTTGTTAGAAAAATATATGTTATATTTATAAATACAAGCACCAGAGGTCAATGGCCATTCAGTCTGTTTCAAGCAATAAAAGACCACTATTTTATTAAACTCATTGGTGAATGACGGTTTTATTCTTCTCCTAGTTTTCTTCTTCAATAATTTACCATTACAAGAAGATATTTATGCAGATCATCACCTAAATAAGGCACAGATTTTTGTCATAATTCTCTAATTTACCTGCCAGGGGATATCATTCACATGAGACATCAATCACAATATTGGAAAAATGAAGATAAAAGACCAAATCGATCAAACCACTCATCCAAAAAAATGAATACAAAATGAAGCCAATAGGCAATTTAACCGATTTTCAAAGTCCAACTCAAAGTAAACTATACAAAAATACAGTGGACGCCCTTACCATAATATGGCACCAGCAGCAGCAACTTTTCCCAGCATAAGAAGGCACTCCACAAGTGTTTGTAAGTATTTAACATGCAAAGAAGCTTCACTCTTTTTCACAGCTTCCTGCAATGTACACAGATTCCATCATATGTTGCTTCTTCAAGAAGCAAAAAATGATTAAATAACCATGAAAGACTTTTTGATTCTGCCAATGCTTGTGCATTGCTGGCCCAAGCCTCAAGCCCTCGACAAAGGAAGAGGGTTGGTGTCAAGAAGGTCATCCGACCATCCAAAATTTTCCCATTTCTAATCACATGGATCCTAGTGTAGGATCCATGTCCCTAACCCCTTTGTGTATTTGATGAAAGAAGAAGAAGAAGAAGCACCATCAAAGACTTCCACAAAATCGAGAGATGATGTTATTTGAAGAGTACCATGTTTTCTAAGGGAGTAGACAGTTTACCAAAAACTCATCTGGAGTAGCACCAGAGAGCCAAGCAGGCATCTCATATAGAGAAGATTTGGAGTCCTTAGTGACACCATTATTTCGAGCTGATGAATTTAAACCATCTGGAAAATCCTGGGAATTCTCTTCATCATGACCATCAAAAGAGTAGCTGAAAATGAAACAGATATTGTCTTAATGTTAAATCATTGTGTTGTAATTACAAAATAGGGAAAACCAAATTAAGCTACCCTCAGTTGAATGTACATGCAAAAAAATAATTGACATCCATAGAGAGAAAAAATTGAGAGAAATCTAGCATAGTAGAGGAACACTGGAGGTAAATTAGTGTGGACGAGTTCTTAACCATCCTAAGAATGAGGACATTTTTCACCTTTTATAGCAAAAATGGAATGCAAAAAAGAGTATTTTTATTACTGACGTTACCGAAATATGATACAAAGAGAAATGGTGATTATCATTACATATTACATAGACTTAATGTCAGATATTATCATAAAAAACATAACATGTGCCTGAGGCAAATCAGCTTGACTGATAAAAAACAAGGCAAAAGATAGCATCATTAAACAGCAATTAAGTTGTCATGCCTTCCATCAACAGAGCTTTGCTGGAGAAAAGCATCTCCAATAGAGCCACCAAACTGATTGTCAATCTTTGTTGATCTAGTCCTTCGAGACAAAGGCTGTGAGGTACTCGTAGAAACTGACACAGCCATGGTCATTGCAACCTCATCGCCTTCACTTATACCCGATCCAGCTGAGCTGCACAAAAGAGCCAACTTTAAATGAAATATGGAAAAATTAAAAAACAAGAAATTAAAAATTAAAAAAAAACAGCATTAAGTAGAATGCTAATTGACATAAATATGTTCATATATGGATGATAACATGAATAAATGGTCATTCTCAATTCAGGATGTAATACACAGATTTTCTACTCATCCACATGTGAATCTAAAATACCTGTACTCGCCCTTATCGTAAAGATGACTATGCAAATCCTCCAATACTTTGAAGAACAGAATTCCGCGTAGCTTGTTTAGTTCAGATCTAACATCTTGTAAAGTGCCCACCTACCTCAAAAACAATCAAAACTATATATTTTTTGAACATTAATAGGACTATAAAAACATGTATGACTTAAGATCTACAACTCTAGTCGTAAATTATTAACCCCATAAAAATTAATTTACCAAGAAAGCATCAAGTAACAATCTGTACAAACATAAATCAAAGACCAAGTTTTACATAAGTAGAATTGTTAGAGGGTAAATCATTGTAGGATTTTTTAAAATGCCATGCGTGTCGGGTGCTCCGACCCAATATATACCGCATACTTCCATCAAATCTGGTATGATTCAGGCCATCATACCAGTTTACATACATCTCCATTTTGTCTTCTGATATTTCCCAAAACCCGGTATTCACTATAAACCATGGTATTTTTTACCTGTTTTTTGTCGAATATTGATTGCAAAAGATAATTTTAGTGTCTAGTAATTTTTATATTTTAAATGTTTGGTTGAACACGATTTGATCCCAGTTGAACCAAGCATACTCAATACCGGTTCTAAATCCAATACAGTAAACAATAAAATTTTAAATTGTCACTACCTAGTCTATAAGCAATCTAGAATGCCTCTAGTTAAAGAAAAGCCCCACAAAACGCATATAAGGGCTCATGTATATGTCCTAAATAATAACAAAGTAAAACATGATTCTGCCTTCCATTATGCAATTATAAGAGAGCGATCTTTAACAAGTCTATAAACAATCTCATAGAACCACAGTGCAATATAATATAAAATAATATTATACACACGCACACACACAAATATATAGGGAGGGATGGAGGGATGGAGGGAGAGAGAAAGCATGCCTCAAAAGCAGCCTCGAGCTAACTACAACTAGGAACTTATTCTGCATTTTAAAGTCACACAATATACTAATTACTAACCACTTGAAGACCCTCTCTTTCAAGCATTAGCATTGACTGAGCATGTAACTGGACTGCAGCATACAACTGATTCTGAGCAATTAGCTTCTCTATCCGATCTGGAACCTGCAGCAAAAATATAGAAAATTTAGTTTATGTAAAAAACGAATCACATTAAAACATTTGACTTACAGCTATTCACAGGGGATATTTGACATAAGAAAGCATAATCAGAAACTAATGGTAAATGAATCAATCCAAAAAAGCTTAACAGCAAAACATGCCACAAAAAATTTGAGCCAGATTATTTGAATATTTCTTTAAGGCGGGATTTCTTTCAAGTACCCTCAAACATGAGCTAGTGTGGCTGCTATTCTATTGAAAAATCTTAAAGGTGATAATTGTAAGACCATCTTATTGAAAAAAACGCTCCTTACTTGTCATCCTAATAATATAAAAATGTGACAACTAGTAATGTTGCACAGCAAGGTTGACCCACATCTATGCTTTGTTAAGTTTCTCTTTTCTCTTAATCATTTGGAATTTGTTCATAGTTATTTTTTCAATTCAATAAAACTCAATTTCAAGCTTTCTTATTATGATCTGGCCTAAGTGCAAATTGATGGGCCTAGGCCATTCTTTCAAAAATGATTACCGAAAGTTGAAGACCTATAAATCTATCCTTCCTTATAATACCCAAAGATTGTCCCAATAGGCATTGGATGTGAGACTATCCTTTCATATCTTGGTGTAATCTACCCACCTCTAGGAAATTCCCTCCTTTGAATTCCTTTTTCTCAATGGATGGGCCTAGCCCACAAGCCCATAATTCATTCTAACCCACATCCAATGGAGCCATGGGTTAGCTCTAATACCATTCGTAAACAACTCATCCCAAGTGCAAACTAATGAACCAAATTTATTTCTTAAAAAATAGTTAATTAAGAGTTGAAGATTTATAAGTTCATCCCCACTAACATACCTAAAAAAACACACAATTTGGCATTAAATGTGGGATTATCCTTTCATACCTTAGGGTCATACATTTTTATATTTTCTATTTTAATCGTAAGATAAAAACTCAAGAGAATAAGCAAACTCAGTTAGAAAATAGAAGTACAAAAGATTGAGGATCAGCCCATGTAACTACATTCAATGGAAGCAGGAGCAGAAAAGATGAGTAGAAGAACATGTTTGAGAACCCATGTCAAATGAGTATTGCTTATTCACATGCACAAGCAAGAATGGCACATTCACACTATCAAGATCAAGACTTAAATTTAGAGCATACTGAAGGAAGTTGCACACATACCTTTGCTATGCTCTCTATTTGGTCAAGAAGTGATATTATGTGGCGCAATGTCACAGACCGATACCATAGCTGATGGAGCTGCTTATTGCGAGATCCAAGCAGCTGCTTTGCCTCAGCCAAATCACCCTTCAGTACAACAATGCTTTCTGCTGATTCAGTAAATAAGCGCAAGATCTGGAAGGAGACAATTACTTAGTTCATCTTATGATGAAATAAAAATAATTACTTACACTAAATTGAATGTAATCCTATACCTCGCCATAACTAAAAATGGCAATGATATTAGGTGTTTTTTTCCTACAATACCACGCAATTTTAGCCTTTTACAATTGCTGTAATACACTATATCTCATGTTTAATAAGCTCAGCCTGAGTGCACCCTCATGGGTGTGATTCAATCCTTCAAAAGTGGCTAATAAAATTGAAGATCTAGATGTTCGCCCCCATTTTGATACCCAAGACCTTGCCAAAAGGGACCAAATGCAGAATAATCATCAAATATTTTGGGTTTTACAACAAGTGCTCAAGCAATATCAATATTGATTCCTAGCAAAAACAAATCTAACCAAACCCCTTTCCAAAAGGATATAGAGATGACCATGCCCATTCAGCAGACCTACCCTAATTTGTGATGGACAACATGCACCATTATAACGTTTCCACAAAATTATACACCTAGAATCAATTACCTTTACAATAAACCCTAGAATGTATCAATAGCTCTCAAGAAAATATTAAGTGGTCCCATTTCCTAACAACTTTGAGGGAACCGGACATGATAATTTTCCATCATCTGACTTGAGTAATATTCAAAGAAAAAAATAAATTCATATAAATTTGATTAAAACCATATGTCATCCAAGCTTATATGTGAATCTCAATGCTAAGAAAATATTTACCAAATTTTCTTTAAATGGAATTGCAACCATCCATTGAAAAAATTCCAATGACATTTGATCATGACATTTTTAAGTAAATTATCCAAGTAAGCTTAGACATTTGATCATAACAAGTGCTTTTTGGATTGCCTCACTCCTTGCAATTTGTGCTTATCCCCACAATATCTCAAGTATTCTTACATACAAAGGATTTACTTGTCACTAATAAGTCTAACCCTTGTTATTCCTTAGATTCCATATTTCACTCAAATAGTATCATAGATTGGAATTGATGCCCAGACAATAAATGCATTTCAATACTATATTCCATTGTATATAGTATTAAGTAAATATAATAGGTGGAGCATGGGTCATTTCACATTACTCATTCTACTGGATCTAACAGAGCCTATTTATTGACAATTAACATGATGAGATTTTAGGATTAGTAATTAGACCATCTAAAATTTACATGGTATTAGAGTCAAAGGGGTTCAAATCCTATGACGATCTATGCCCAAAAAAATATTGATTTGCCACAAGTTTTGTCCAGTAGACTATTTGCCCCATATTTATCCATGTGCTAAGCCTTAAAAAATTTACTTGCATGTGAGGGGGAGTGGTTCCTTTCCTAACAACTTAAGCTTTTGGGATAAAGTATTTAAACCATCTAAAATTTATAAATAGAAATTACAAACAATAATGTTACGTGATTTTATAACGACTAAGGACATTTACAATCAATTTACCCACTAAAACAATGAGTACGCAACCAAAGTAGCAGCTTCAATTGCTTATTTCCCACAACATTCAAGAGTAATGACAACATAATAAACAAGAACTAATAATGAAAGATATAGTTGAGATAGATCCAATTTAAATAAGCAAAGTTAAACTGGAAAAGAAACAGTAACACAGAAGTGAAACGACAATAAAAAAATAATAGGTGACTCACATGCGAATAATTCTGAATTGCTTTGTTAAAACCACCATGATAGGCATGGACAACTTCATCTACAACTTCTTCCACAATTTCACTCTGCTCCTTCAAGTACTGGATTTCACTTTCACGATCTTTTGACGTTAATATATGGACAACATGAGGCAAAGAATCAAAGCGAGGAGCAATCCAATTTTCATCTATCCGGGAAAGCTCATCTTTAAGATACTGTAAAGGAAGATTAGAGATAAGATGACTGAACCAAAACAAACGTGCATATATTTTATGGGTTTTCTTAAAAAGGAAAAGCAACACACAAATGGAGAAGTTTTTTACTTCCACAAGTACCATAGATATCTCTCAAGTTAATAGACAATCTCCCAAGTTAGTAGGCTACTATAAGGGTGAAAGTCAAATTCAAAATATCAAATATATGAAGTACAATGACCACCTGGATAGTGATTGCGAATGAATATACTAAGTGCAGATGATGATTCTTGATCTGTGAAAGGGAAAAGAAGTGAAGCTTCACAGTTCTGTGTTCTGATGCACTCTATTACCCTTGTAATCAACATCTCATGGAAGCTACTATCTTATACATTACTTGTAATATAATGATGATGCTAAACCTACTTTGTTGTCCCACATTATGAAAATGCAAAGACAATTAATATACATAAGTATATAAAGCATGCCTCTGCTTTGTTTTGTTTCTTCTTCATGTTCATCCATAGTTTTACCCGATAGGTCCTCGGTTGTTGGTTTGTCTAGTTCAAGTTGTTGGTTTGTCATGAGTAATCCAATGCTGCAGCTCATTAATTAAGCATCCCTGTGTTAAATTCTTTCCATGTGAATTACTATTTTAAGAATTGTATCGTCATGCTGCTTTACTTGCTGACTGCTTGTTGGATTTTTTGCTTCTAGTGCTGATTTCGATTAGAGCCTAGAACTCTTCTATGAGTTGGGATGGATCTGAATTTTTGTGATTAAACATCTGCTGTTTGGTTTGTTCACGGGTCTGTCCAGTTTCATTTAGAAGTTTTAGGGTCAATCTTGTATGTAACTAGGATCATTGTCAGTCATTTTATCCTTGTCTAGCTAGGTTTGTACTTCATATAATATCCTATGCTACATCAAATTAGTTCTCTCTTCACTCAGCAGCTGCTCACTCACCTGAAATGGCACACATCTATATTATTTGGCGTTGTGAATTAAAAAGGATGGCAATATCAGATGCATTTTACTAAACAAGGATATTATAATTTTTCTACATCAAGAATGTTGCAGAAAAGTAAGAACACCATGCTAAAACTAAGCAACTATTAACTGTTCAACAAGCTATCATTGCCTATATTTTCATTGTTGTTCCCTATAGGAACAACTGAAAGAAGTAGGATTACAATCTCAAAGCTCAAGAAAATAAAACACTTCAAATTCAAATGTTGAAAAAACAAATAGATATCTTCTTCTTCAAAACAAAGGAAAATCATATTCACAAAAGTGAAGATACAAGAAGCAAACTACAAGTCAAAAGTGTAAAGTTAATAATAAAATCAAATAATGGAGTGTGAAGCTTACAGATTTCCCCTCGGAAATAGGTAAACCATCAAATAGCCCTCTATTTTCCATGAGCTCCTTGTTACCAAGATTAGTCAACTAGAACAAAATGTAAGCCAATATCCAATAAATTTCACAATAACATGTTACGATCTTCAAATCCAACTCAATACCAAGAGAAAGCAGGTGCACCCAGAAGGTTGAGGCAGAAACCTACTGATCCAACTCAACAATGGGTGCTGACAATGAAAAAGAAGGTGAGGAGCTTCAACACAGAAAGAGTTGCAGAAATCAGAATCATAAACATCCAATTTTTAAACCATAAATCATTTCATTTTGGAGCAGTATGCATTGATCAAAACCCTGGTCTAAAATTATTATAACATCATGAACTTATATTCACAATTACACATTATCACCCCCACTTAATGCTAAAATAGTAACATATTGCAATTTTACTCGTTCAACACGCATGCGTGAACAAACATTACTACATGAATATATCTTACAACACACCAGATATAGTCAAATCAAACAAGATTATATTGCGCACCCACATCAATGCCATATGAAAATTGCCAGATAGGATTAAGATGAGCACAGATGCACGAGAAAAAATAAAATATCAAATATCTGTAGAAATGTCAATTAATGCCGCAGAGATAAATTCCTACGCCTCCTACAAACAATCAGAATATAGCATGAAATATGAATACAACAGCAAAATTGCAGAAACTGAACCGCATCAAATGGAAAGATATATGTCCTACACATCAACGAATTGCTAGAAACAAGATCAAAATGGGGATAAACATAGACAATTATCAGATCGGGCGATTTGAGCACAAAATTGGGTACGAGCAAATCGGGGAGCGCTCACTCTGTTTTCTTTGTTCACCTCGGTTTATTCGATGCAGCAAAATGCGGTGGTCATCGATGGCGACGGCGGCGGAGAGGGGCGGAAATCGGCGGACACCAAAGGGAGAGGGGTTGGGAGTCGGCCGGTCAGGTGGAGAATGACTTAGCTGGAGTTTCTGACGAATGTCCCGCTTATAATTCGTTTTTCTTTTATTAATTATAAATTGAGCTTTTTTTCCGTGTATTTGACTAATCTGAGTTTATAGTTAAAACATTAGAACCGGTGGTAAAATGTTTAACTTGATCTAAGTTGTTGTCTAATTAAATTTTGTCATGAGCTTGATAATAATATATTTAATTTGGTTCGCATAAACTGTTTTGATACGTGTGATAACTAATATCGAGTTTTTTTAATATGAAAGGGGGAAACGGAGATTGTGGGAAAATCAAATATACATTTTATAATAACAATATGATTGCTTTTGGACTAGTTTTTTATTTAAATTAAATAAATGTTAAACATATCAAATAATAAATAAACTAAAACAAAATCAAGTTGACCTAATTGTTTGCAAAAAGAATCTCTTGGGCTAGGTCCAGTTTGAGCTAGTCCAAGAAGGTTTGTGTGCCCGTCGCTTGACGATAGGGTTTAGATGGCTTAAAATTTTAATGTAACAACTTAGTTCATATTTAATTAAATTAGATGTAGGTCGAGGCAAGCTAAGCCTATGACTACTCTATAAAGTTTTACCTCGCCCTCGCATTAACGAAACTGATAAAAATATCAGCTTACGAACAAATGAATTAAACACAAATTAAATATAAATATCTGGTTTTAGAACTATCCAAATTATTCATAAAATATAATTTTATATTAAATTAAAATTAGCTAATTTACAAAAAGGAACTAAATGTCATATTTTGATGAAGGATTAGATTTAACCAAATAATATCCAATAAAAATAAAAAAATTCAAATTATTAATTTTTTTATTCAATTAAACTTTAACGCTCTTATATTAAAGCGTTTGGATTTTTTTTCACTCTTATTGTGTTTTAATCTTTATTGTGTTGTGATGGATTCCGGTCAAATAAGAGTTCTCTAACTCTATTACTACTTACTTAATTTAATATTTTTATTATTATTAATTCCTATAATAATAAAAGCCTAGAAATATAATTCTACCCAAATTATGAATTATAAAAAAAATTGCTAAATTTTATTTATATACTTATCATTATATTACTATAAAAATTGTTAGTTGATAATACATATTTAATTGAAGATGTTTATTAATTTATTCATTGTTAGGAAAACTTAAAATATAATTTTATAGAAATTAAAAAACTTTAAAAATTGAGAAATTATATTTAATTATTAAAATTTTACTTAAATTAAAATATTTACTCATTAATACCTATTCAATAAAGATTATTAATTATTTATTATTATATAAAATTGAAATTACTTTTGATATTTGTCTACAACTATTGCATTTTAAAAATATATTTTTTCGTAAAAGTTGAATGGATATTCATTATTTTAATTTGTCTACAATTATTCACACTCCAAGCCCTAGTTCATCCTTTGTCTGTCTTCAAATACTCAGAACAGCTCCACGATTGCAATAGGACATCAAAAAACGGTTGGGTAGTAAGTTTTGACTCAATCTAAGGTTTGGAAAGCCTTCAAATTATTTTTGGAACAATAAAGGGCTGAACTAGACCGCTTTGGGTTGGGTAAGAGTAAATAAACCCTGAACCAAATGGAGTGGCGTACATGGCCTTGCTTTTTCTATGTGTGTGCCGGTCTGCAGGATGGTGTGCCAATTCAAATCTAGGTCGCTAGTGGGTTGCAAACATTGTCTAGCTTCGTGGTCAGGGTTCGGGTTAGTTTGGATCCGGTCAGATTGTCGAACAGAGGGATGTGGTCGAGGACACAAATAACATAAATGGGCCTGACAACCAGCTTAGGCGGGTGGTGCAACAGTGGCGATTGGAGGCAATCACCCATAACTGTAGATCATAGATTGATGAAGCTTTCTATGATGATCCCTTGGCTGAAAGTGGCAGTAATTGGTTGAGCTCTATCACCTTTTTTCGGCGACAACGACGGCTCAATGCAATGTTTCTTGACTTGGTTTTGTAGCCGGTGATAAGAATGACCAATTGGAGGTGGCGGCTTGTCTTGCGGCGGTGGTGATCGGTCGAACAGACTTTGTGAAGTTGGCTGCTTATTGTTGTTCCACTGCTTCGAAGGGCCTTTTTCGTGCAATTTTTCGGCAACTGGTGGCTCTGCCAATGGTGGATCTCATCTCGGTTTTGTTAATAGTGTTGAGGAGAGTCTTGTGACGGTGTCAGTCTAGCCATCAGCGGCCTAGCCTGGCTAGACGGAGGTCTATAAGTTGGCAGCTTTCTATTCTTTTCTTGCTTTAATCACTAACTTCTTTTCAAAATTTCAACGACGACGACGTCGAACTCCAACGAGACTCCATCAAGGCTTGATGATTGCTTATTTGGCTTCACTTTGGACATTATAGCATGGTTGGGGACAATTGGCATTGGTCAAAAAAACAGTTGCAAAATCAGCTCTCTGCGGCTGCCAAAACCTCATTTTCTCCTTTCTTCGGTGGGCAACAATCTAATGTTTTTTACGGCGACAATAGTAAGGGACCCCACCCACACCTGAAAATTGCTTTTATAGCTTCACTTTGGACACTACGACAAGGTTGGGGACAACTGGCTTTAGTTGAAAAACAGCTACAAAATCAACTCTTTGTGATATTTTCAACCCCTATTTTCTCTTATATTTTCTATTTTTCGGTCAGCAAATTCCTTACAAAATTCCAATGATTGTGGCGACGAACTTCAGCGGGACTCAACCTAGAACGAAGGATTGCTTTGTTAACTTCACTTTGGACACCAATGTTGGGTTGTGAACGGTCGATGTTAATTGAAAAACCGTCGCAAAATCAACTTTTCACGACAATTTTCTCCTTCAAACTCCTTTTTTGTTAGCAACCAAAAATAAAAACTCACATTTCATGTAGATCTATTACGGCAAAACAATGATAAACCACTTGACTCCATAATAATCTTCAGCAGTGACAGTGATCAGTAAGCGGAGCACGTGGGTGGATGACAGTCTTTGCAACTTCTCAAAATCTCTTTAGGAGGTGGGCGACGAACATAGAAGGTGATCCTTCTTTCGTTGATGGGTAGCAACAATGGATTAGGCGGTTGCCGGAAAGGTTCTCATGTGAGGGGCTCTTCCTATTCTCTCTCATCTTCTTACTTCTTTCTTCTATTTTTTTCTTTCACCGTACAAGCCCTCTCTTTTCCATCATCATTTGGGTATTTATATGCATTCAAGAAAATTAATTAGTTTTACAATTCAAACCATCAAATCAAACCTTCTCAACCTCTCATTTATTATATAGCCATGTGCTTCCAAAGGGTTATCTGTGACACTTTTTTTATATTAATCAAATATTACAGCTGTCCCAAAGCGCCGCCCTTGTCATAAAAATGATGTACACATCAACAAAAAACATACAACTAAATAATAAATGTGATTTTTATCATTTTATTACTTCACCACCGTCAAATACAAATGGCAATTCAAGGTAGATAAAATTGTAACTTTGAATAAAATTCAAATGTGCACGCACTTCGAGACAACAAAACACAGCTTTTGTGATATAGAGTTGATGAAGCGGAGTTGAGCAACGCGCTCGGGACGTCTAAATTGGGTAGGTACTGCATGAATCCGAGACCGAGAAGCCTATTAAAAAATGGACTCAAATTGGATCGGAAGCAAACCAAATTGATTCGGATTGGTCCGACTACAACTGGACCCAACGTGGCTTGATCAGATGAAGAACCGATGGTTGGCAGAAATCAAATTTTAACAGGTACAAATGGCTTTGTGGGATACAATCTGACTATGGTCAGCAACTGCATATTTTCATGGGTAGACAGATCCACCTCATCTCTTTTCTTCCTTTCTTCTCCCACGACGTTTCACTTCTCTTGTCTCCGGCGACGGCTTCTTCCCGCGGTGGTGTCCAGCGCACAGAAGCGATGGGAATTCTATGGGACAATGACCAATTCGTCGCTAGGTGATCACTGGCAAGCCCAGATATCCCAAAAAAAGAGCAGCGGCCCACTCCAGGAGCTATACCCTTTCTTGGTGTTTCGTCTCTAATTCTCCGGCGATGGTAGGAGCGTACAGCATCCCAGAAACATCAGTGGTGTCAAGATCATGGGATCAAACATCGGTGGGTGCTGGTTGGTAAGTTCTGGTTACCGGAAAATAAACAGTAGCAAGGCAGCTTGCATCCTTCTTGATGTTGCCGATCAATTATCTGGCGACTCCGGATCCCAAAAGGCAGCGGTACTTGGATTTGGATTGTGCCTATTAATGGAGTTTAAAGTTAGGGAACGACGGTCGTCCCACCGGCGGCCACAGTCGACCAGGTCTTGGCAACACTTCTTGCCAAGACCTCAACTACACTAACGGTGGCACTTGTCGTAGCAGTGGTACGTCGCCAAGCTTTACCCAAATTTGATGATGATAATTGTGGTCACCAATCAGAGTGGAGGGCTGGACATAGTCTATGATGTGAGCAAGGATGATCGCCTGTTGCTCGCCTGATGGGCAATTTTCCAAGCCGGCTCCCCGCGCTCGCCACAATGGGCAACGGTTCCCCGTCCCCTCACAATTCTCCTTAAAATTTTCTATGACCCGTTGATCTTATTTCTTAATTATTATACGGGTTTTTAATTGGGCCAATAAATTATGTATATTCATGTATAATCAATATGGACATGG
>JAURVB010010482.1:0-30223 GCA_033002965.1 Piper betle | reverse complement strand
TTATGTTCCCAATTTTGGATAAGAGGAGAGACTGATCCAACCAAGGATCAAGCACCGTTATTTTGAACTAGGTTTAGCTTGTGAACCTAATCCCGAGCGTCTTATCTGGCTTGCCACTCTTGGGCATCGGAAATGTGATATAAATGGTCTACTTTTATTGTAAGATCACAAAAATTAGTTTCATGTCTAATACCTACTATGTTAAGATATAATATATTAATGCGGATGGATTGTAAATCTACAAATTGAATTAATCATTTTGAAGGGATGACTCAATTCATTACTTTGCACTTGATCTGGTTTGTTACATATGGTAATAGGGCCAACCTAGTTCTATGTTGGATAGTGGGCTAAATTGAATTATGGGCATTGGGGAGGGCCTTGGGTGAAGGAAAGGAATATTGTAAAAGGAATTTCTTAAAGTAAGTGGATTGTAAGATCCCTAAAAATTAGTCCCACATTAAATATCTATTGAGGTAAAATCCAATATATTATTGGGAATGAACTATAAATCTTTAACTTGGTTAACTAGTTTAAAAAGATGATTTAGGCTTATCAGTTTGCACTTGGACACTTGTAGTGGCAGCTACATTTTTAACCCTTGTTGGCCACCTATTGGAGCAATGGGCCCACTAATGTGCCAAACCCACTTTGGTTCTAATACCATATGAGAAGAATGGGTAACAAATAAGGTAGATTTTGAGCTTTCTCAAAATGTCTAGCTAGCAAATCCTAATAGGCTCACATTCTACCTTGTATATTACTTATCTACCTAAATCTTATCAGTGTCCTTGTTCCTAATCTCTTTATGGGATGATGTAGAAGAAAAAGAAGAAAAGAAAAAGAGAATTTTCTCTTTGTACTGTATTATGAATTTAACTTTGGACCCAAATATGGGACATGTATTGACAAGATGTTAAAAACCGATAATTATATTTTCAGAGCAAATTGGTGCATTTTGGATGCATTTAAGTTATATCATGGCTTCCTACAAATTTCGAAACTTTGCTTTTATTGGTTTATAAACAGATCTTGCTCATTTTGCTTGAGTTTCTTGGTGAAATGATTAGCCTTATGATTAAGTAAAAATTATTTTTAATTGCTGCAGGAATGATGGCTTGCAAACATTTGTGGAAAATTTTCTGAAAGATCATTTCTTACCTACTATATTTGTCGATTATCGGAAATCTGTACAACAGGCGATCTCAAGTAGTCCCTCTGTTTCTTTCTACCTTGTTTCCTGTACTTCCCACTTGGTTTTCATCAATTTACGGGGTCCAGTTTGTACGCAAGATTATCAGAGCTGGTTCGCGGACCTTTTATCCATGTTAAGGAGCATCATAAGAACTTATTAATATGCTGCCTGTCTGTGAATATAATAATAGAAATATTTGTTCTTTATAGCTTAATGTTTTGGTAGCTAAGTTATAACTGCATGTATGCATTTCTAAACCTTCCCGTAGACTGTATCGAGCAATGTCAAACTCAATAGGAGATAAAAGAGCATAACAATACCATGTGTCATTTAAATCAATAAACTGAGTACAATGATAGAGAGGACTTGAATTTCAAGAAACGTAAGGAACGTGATCAGAGTGAACTCTCTAATCTACTGAAATTAATATTTAAAATTAGCAAACAGATCCTAATAAAACTAACAGCCCTAGGAAAAGACTCTAAACTGCTATGTTCTCGTACCAGGGAGCTGTGTATTGTTCATCATGATTGTTATCATCGTCATCGTCATCATCATGGTCATTTACCTATTCCTGAATGATTGGAGTCATTGCTATGAATCTTATTGCGCCACTGCTTTTGACTGGAGACGAGATCAAGACTTATATCAATCTTCTTATCAATTTGAATGGAATTCCTCCATTTATTTGTCCTCTTCGGTGTCCTCTACCTGTAGTAATCTATTACAATTGTGCATATCCTATCTATTCACAAGTGCACATGAGTGGTCTCCTTTTCACTGCCCGTGTTTTAGTTTTCTGGTTTGCACTTCAGGACATTGGGTTTCTTGTAGAATTAAACACTTTGTATTTTTGTGGGCCATGTAATTGTAGTTCATTGTTTTTTTAGACAAGCATTGTCTCAATATGCTGCACCTTTAGTTGGGATGGCATCCTCCAAGTTTGAGTGCTCTTATATTTGAAGTCTTATTGAGTTTTATGTTGCTTTTGCTCATACTTATAAGTTTAGGTCCTGCCGCTTTTCGGCCTCGCACACGAGCTTCATTGTTGTACACCTCATCAGTTGAGAAGGGAAGACCTGTATTACAAGGTCTTTTAGCTATTGATTTCCTTGCAAAAGAGGTACTTTATAATATTTTTTCTCTGCATGGTACTTTCCTATCATATTAAGCCTAGTGCATTTTGCTGTTGGTATTAGGTACTTGGATGGGCTCAAACCATGCCTAAATTTGCAAGTGAGCTAGTGGAGTATGTGCGGACTTTTCTTGAGCGTGCTTATGAGAGATGTAGAGCATCTTATATGGAGGCATGAGTGATTTAAATTGACTGTCTATGTTTATCTTTCTTAGTACTAGATGTACACATAAAATGAAATCTAGTGCTTTCAATTAAACTAAGCTTCTCTTACGCATGAAAAAAAGTATGTGTAAGTTTCCAAGAATGGGCCAAGGAAACCAAGTCATTAGTAACAGAGTTTTGGTGGAACTTTTAATAATCATTTATACATTCCTATTAGTTGTATATTTTTATATCCTTGCGGGACATTTGTTGTGCGTTAATGAGGTCTAGATTTTGTGTCTTCATTGATTGGCTATCTGTTCAAAATTTATCTTATTTGATAGGACTTTTGGCTGTCAGCTGACACTTGAAAAGACATCTCTATGCCTTTTCCTCCCTCCTACTGCTTTTGAAATTGTTCTTATGTCAGATGTTTCCACTGACTTTACTGAATTTCATGTCTTTCAACGATATACTCTTGAAAAGAGAATTATGTTTCAAATTTCCAGGCAGTCCTTGAAAAGCAGAGTTATATGCTCATTGGAAGGCATGATATTGAGAGCTTGATGCGGCTTGATCCAGCTAATGCGTACTTACCGAGCTCTTCTGGTCAAACTTTCCTTGAAAACAATGTTGCTGATGCAGAGACAATGGAAATAGAAGCGGAATTGAGTGACTTGTTGTTTGGTTTACGACCAATTAAGCAGGTATTATTAGAACTTAATAAAACATGTTTTTTAAAAAAAAACTAAAGAATGCTTATCTAAATGTGGTTGCTTTAGCATGGGAGAACTTTTTAATTTTCTGTTGATATCTAGCCAATACTTGTTAAGTTGAAATCAAGGAGGAGCATGTATTGGCAGCTGACCATTTTTTTTAATATTTTGAGATTCACTGGTTTGTCTGCTTCAATGTATAATGTCCAAACTTTCGCTACTTTAACACTATTGGATGGTTCCAGGAGCTTAGTTTTTGGCTTCAGAAAAGAGGGTGCATATTGAGATAATTAGAATAAGCAAGAAAGGATATTCCATGTTTCCTTTATAATCTGGTTGCTTTGTGGCATAAACTCTTAATTTGGCTTGTTTAATCTTTTATCTTGTCGGGTGGGATTCAAATTCTTGAGTATTTGTGTCTATATACGGTTGTGATTGTTGTCTGGTGGAAATTATTATATAATAATATTTAAATTTGGTTGGTACCATGATGGTCATTGTCTAATCAGCATTCCAGTTACAAGTCATCAATATCTACATCTTATTCCAGCTAGACTGGAGTTAGCAAATTGAATTTTATGTTGCCGATTAAATGTTTTGACATGTAAAAATTGATGATACAAAACCCATGTAAAAATAAACTGGCAAATTTTACAATAGATGTTTCCTATTGCAACCAACTCAAATAATTGGAGAACATTTTATGATTATCAGTTTATTTTATGTGATTCAAACTATACGGGCGGTATTAACAACCTATTGAATGGAGATGATCAGCTGCTATTCTGATTTTGAGTTTCTTGTCATTTTTGTTCCTAGGCTTTAACTTTCAATTTCTATTTTTCTCTAAAAGTTCTTTCAATACCCTTCGATGATTTTTTGGTTACCTTAGTTTTCCAGCATCGAAGGTAACTTGTAGGATTATTATCCTTGCTATGAATGGCACAAATCTGTCTACACTTACTCCTTTTGCCTTTTCTTCAGGAGAATTTGATTTGTGATGATAACAAACTTATTCTGCTTGCTTCGTTAAGTGATTCTTTGGAATATGTGGCAGATTCCATTGGAAGGCAAGATATTTTTTCACTTATGATTTTTATTTAGTTAAATCACAATCAACTACCTCATATTATTCATGTTATAATTTGGATTTGCTCAACTAAATACTATGATATTACTGTGGGAGCATAAAAGTTGTACTGTAACTAGGAATGAATCACATCTATTCCTTTTTTAGCCTCACTTTAAGTTTTCCTAGATCAAGTAGGATTTATTTCTGATTTTGGAATTTACTTTCAGTGCTTATATTAGGCCAATGGCCAGTTTTGATGAAAAAAATAATTGATTTACGTTCAGGTTTTTAGTTTATTTTACCATTTCCTTTTATTTTCCTTTTTTCTTCTTTTTCTTTTTTAATAATGGGAAACTAGTTTATCTTTCACTTATTCTTCCCGTTTTTTTCCCATTTCATTTTATATGTTTTTTTTAATCTATTTCCTCAATCTGTACCATACTAAATTCCTTTGATTTTGCATGTCTTTTTTCTATCTCTTTCTCAATTTTTGTGCTTAAAATATATATTCTAGCATTCTTGTGAAGTCTCTCTTCATCCATATTCTTCTCACATTCTTGTGCCAGCAACTTCTCACCCAGAGTGGACTGAACGTCACCACTCATCAAGCCGTTAATACACCATTTGTGCACCATGTTGTCCTACTTTTTCGTAAAGCACAATTGTGTACTTTGCCCAATCCATTTTTCACTAGCTGTAGTTGTTAAAGTGAGCTATGATTTGCACCTTTTCTTTTTGTCTTCCTTATGATAGGACAATAATTAGCAGGTTTTTAAATGTTTCTGCACTGTTGCCATACTGAAAAAACATCTAAATTGACATGTGGTTTTCTTTAAATGATGAATCAAGTAGCCTATTAATCTCATATTTTCTAATTTTCCTTATTTCAAACTCTTGTTGCACAATTATACAGGCTTGGTCAGTCCTCCATAAAATCATCAAACTATGCTGAAAAGATTCAGAATAACCATCAGAATGGGCACACAAGGACAGGGAGCACACTTTCTAGCAGTCTAGCCTCACTAGCAGACGATTACAGGGGACTTGCAGTAGATTGCCTCAAAGTTTTGCGGTTAGAGATGCAACTGGAAGCCATCTTTTATATGCAGGTATATTGGCTTGCTATCTTAATGAAATCTCAATCTACATTCTCGTGAAATTCTCATTTCTAGGAGGTTCGCTAGATATGATATGACAAACTTTATGTTATTGTGTTTCTATTCTTAATCTTTTTTCATTCTTAAAATCTGTGTAAGATCTTCTCTTATCTGTGGTTAGCACGATACCTTTATATAACTGCTATTGTAGGCTATTCTTGTACATGTATTTATGTGTTTGTATACTCGTGTTTAGACCATATTAAACTAATATTGGAATATATTCATTGCTACAGGAGTTAACCATGAGGGAGTACTTGGACAATCAAGATGCTGAGGAACCTGATGATTTTTTAATCACCTTGGCTGCTCAGGTCAGAAGTAGACTCTGTATAATCTTAATCTTAGTAGCTTGCCTTATGGAACGGGAGGAGGGCTATTAAGTGTATTTTTATTGCCATCTTTCAGGCATATTTGTCTATGAATTTGGGGTGTTTATGCTATCAAAAAGCACTTAAAGTAATAGCTGAGTAGTCTGTGCACAAAGAAACGATTCTTTAGTTAGGATCTACAGTAATATTTAAATGCTACTAATAAAACGGCTGGCTAGTTCATATTATTATTAGAAATGTTTCATCCCTTACATATTTATACAGCTTTTCTTCCGTGCTCATTTATGACATTATTTTCAGAGAGATGATTTTTATAGATGTTAGCTTGTCAATGTGTGTTTGACATGGAAACAAGATTGTGTGAAGAGAGTTTATGGAAGAAAATTTTATTCCATGAGTATGATGTGCTTATATATATCTGAAGTACCCATATTTTCAATACCAAGAACTCAGTTTTCTAAGTATGTTTCATTTAGTAATTACTATATAGTATACTTTTTATTCTGTAGATTACTCGTCGTGAGGAGGAAATGATACCATTTGTTGCTCCAGTGAAGCGAATGTACATATTTGGTGGAATATGCAGTGCAGCTGCTAATGCATTTATTAAGGTGTTGGCTGGTTAATTATATAGAGTGACTATTAATTTATACTTGCATATAAATTGATGATCTTTTCAACTCAAGGTTTGATGATCTTTGTAGGCTTTGGCTGGTATGAAGTGTATCAACCTTTTTGGTATACAACAGATCTGCCGGGATTCTATTGCACTTGAACAGGTAAGACTGCAGGATGTTAAAAAATAGCTAGTAGGGAGATCGGTTTTTATGTATGTGGAACAAGTTTGTATCATTCCTAAAACTTGCTTGTAGGGAGTCCGGTCACCAGGACGATAAACTAGCTAGAAGTGTGGATTTTATGTGTTTGGATGCACCATATTGTGATTCTCAAGGGTCAAGAATGCCATGTAGATTTAGTAGCTAGTGAGTTTTTATTATAATGGTATTTTTACTAAATTCTAGTACATTTGCTAGTTGCATTCATAACACAGTCAGTTTGTGAAATAGGAGCAGGAAAAATCTGTAACTTTTTTACTACTAGATAACTCTTGGTTGAGTTTATATTCTTGTCTTAGAACTTCATAATCTCCTACTACATCTCACAATACCAAGAGGTATATGTCAAATCTAAAGGCGACCACCCATATTGATAACCTGCTTCATCTGTTATATTCCTCACAACTGTTCGTACTCTGTCACGACTCCTACATGTAGGGGTGAGTATACTTCGGGTAGAACCGAAGTAACCAACCAAACGGAAATTGTCGGTTCGGTTCGGTTTTAAAATTTTTTTGGTTCTAATCAGTTTCAATTTTGGATAACCAAACCCAATATAAGAAAATTCGGTTCGGAACTGAACCGAACCAAAATCGACAGAAAAATCGAAATTTTTTAAAAAAACCTTAATATTTATGTTTTGTATGGGTTATCATTAGTTTATTTTAATTTATTTATAATTTATTTGAGATGTGTAATATAATATCTCTATGTAGAATATTTTTTAATATGATTATTATAGTTAAATCATGTTTACATTTGATTTGTTATCAAAACTATAATTAATTTTAATATGTTTATTAAAATTTCGATTTTTCGGTAACCAAACCAAATCGGTTTGGTTTGGGGCAGAGGTGGGGTTTGGTTCAATTCTAGAATCAGTCTACCGAATACTACTTTAGTAGTTCGGTTCGGTTCGGTTCGGTTCAAACCAAACCTACTGATTGATCACTCCTACCTACGCCTTAACGACTATTTCAAAGGACGTACACCATACAGAGATGTGTAAACATATACCCCAACCCGAATATGACTCCAAATGCATACTGCAGCAGCAATACGACTTCCATCAACATACAGTTTTGTGCAATAGATTAAGATTGGACTTTCTGGTTGGATTGATGATTAGCACTAGCATTCATCAAGTTTTGATTAGTATGATAAGCTTTTATTGAAATATGTGGTCTGCAGGCTCTCGCAGCTATGGAATCAATTGATAGTGATGGTGTTCGGCAGAGATTAGATCGTGTTAGAACTTATTATGAGCTCCTGAACCTCCCATTTGAGGCATGTTACTGGAACCTAAAAATTCATATTTATTCACATTATTTGGTGGTTATTTTGAGCATTAATGTCAATGCTTTTTACAGGCTTTGATTGCCTTCATCACGGACCATGAGTATTTATTTACTTCTGCGGAGTAAGTGGCAATGAAATGTTTGGCTATAACATTTATATCAAAATCTCGCATATGATGATGGTCAGAGTGCTAACTTGACAGGTACTCTAAGCTTGTAAAGGTCAATGTGCCTGGGAGGGAAATACCAGAAAATGCAGAAAGAAGGGTTTCAGATTTGCTATCCCATTGAATGTAGTATGTACACCTAGTAAAAATTTTAGTACCAGCTCTTCTTCTGTTAGCTATCATGGTGGTGGCGGAATCTTATGATAGCATTCCTCGAGCAGCCAATATCTAAGTAAGCCTGCCATCGTGATACAATGGGTGTATTGTGTTGCATCTTCATCTTAACGGGTGTTGTGGCAAGAAGGGCATCGCATATAAATTTACTTTGGTGTGGGTTTTACATGCTCAATTATGAAATCAATCACTTTTTGATAAAATCTGCACCACTAAAGTAGCCTGTCTGAGATAGGGTGTAAATGATGATGGTAATTGTCTTTTGGAGGTAAATATTAGGAGAGGCGTTACTTCTATACGGTATTCAATTGATGGAGACTCGTATGAGAATTGTGCAATTGCTGTGTAATTATTTTATCAAGTACAGTTTCTATTCTTTCATTTGTGTCATCGTCACATTTGTAACTACGGTGAAATATATATTATTTCCCTAAGTAGTTAGATAACTTTGGTTGTGACGCTGATTAACGGTGTATTATGATTTTGAGTGAAGATCTGTGATTTTTTTTTAAAGTCTATTGTGGTCGTGTAGTTTTATGTGCATTTAGCTATTTCTTTCGTTACTCATTTTTCAGTGTCCTTTTTGGCTTTGTTTTTATTTTATTTTATTTTTTGAAAAAAGATTGGGATGGTTAATATGGTTAATATTCCCCTTGAAAAAGAGCATGTACACACTATATTCTCTGCCAAGTTGACGTCAATTGCTTAGCTTTGTGGCTTAATTCTCAGTATGACCCTTCCAATTGAGGAAATTTTTGTGCGTATTCTTTGTACGGTTCTCTAGCCAAGAAAATGATACCAAATAATATCAACATTCCTATCTTTATTGTAAATACGGTAACATTTAGTGGTAAGTCCACTAATGGTTACCTTTTATTTACTTTTTCCATGTATTTATCTTTTAACTTGCTTACTAAGTCAGATGGCGGACAATACTTTTCTGAGATGCCTTCAAGGACTGAAAGCTTCATGCCAGAAAAGCATTTCGGTGGATGGTAGGAAGTGGGAACAATTAATAACACTAAAGGTTTGGTAATGGTTGTCCGACACAATGTCTCAATCTTGCGTCCCGTTGCAGAATTTATTTATCATCTTTTGTTTTGACTTTGGAGTCGGATTGACCTTCCACCACATGAAAAAAGAATGCACTGCAAAATGAAGTGATGAGTCAGAGTCAACACATACATAATGATGCAATCTGCCCAGACATTGAACGTCTACGAGCGTCTTTCCAGCTTGCAAGTTGACTTCATCTCCAACGTCAACCGGTACTGTGACCAATTTTTCTGTTTTCAAAATATTGTGTGGATTTTGGGGATCCTTTTCTTCTGTAAAATCAGAACTCTTCCACGAAACAGGATGTAAGAATGCCATGAGCTTCTTATTGTCGACACGAGTGATATTCCGACGTTAATATATCAAGGTTATCCTAACATGAATTGTATTAGGCAACTCTTAACGGTCAAACCCATCTTTGACTCCTTCAATGTATTGATTCTCTATATGAACAAACTTCTTTTTTTCTGAAGCTAGCGACCCGTCTATTAGAACTAGAAGGCAAACCTTACAAAATACAAACCAGATTTCGCCAGACTTTACAATATTATCCTAACATAAAATTGTTAACTAAGGTTTCCAATAACAACAGTAAGTTTGTGAGCTGCTAGAAGACGGATATCATTTAGATGTGTAACATCCAGTTCATGAATGATGCAATTCCTTCCTTCCCCAATCATATCAGCCATAATGAGCCATTAAAGAGCAAACGCCATGACCTGCTTTATATGTTCTTGGTAACACAGGAGAAACTTTGGCCAATCCAAAAGTGAAGTGATAGTAAATGTCAAGAAGAGACTACCAAATAGATCTCGTAAAAGTACAATACTTGAAAAATATGTATAATAATTTCAACACTTTGTCGACAAGATGGGAATTGGTCATCAATTGTGATTTTTCTGTGTCTGAGATTTTTTGTAAAGCTATATAAAGTATATATAAAACAAACAATATTTTAACAATTATGCAAAGCTGGAAAAACTTTATGCAAATTAGCTGCTTACAAAAAGATAATTTTTTTTTCAACTTGCCAAATAAAAAAGACCGCTGTTTTTTTATTATAATGACTAATACCACTTATTCCTTCGTCCCCTCCCTCCCACCCATCCTACCCCACCCCTACTTTGCGTCCACACCCCCGTCCACCCTCCCCACCACCCCCGCCCCTGCTGATTTAAGAGAGAAAACAATCATTGTATTCCTAAAATCATTCTTGACAAATAGAACGAGCGATGGAAAAATACTCTTGTTGGCTACATGATAGGAAAATGCGTCTACTTTGTGTGGTTTTAAGCAGTATTGAAAAAATTATGAAAGTTTTCTGAAACCTTTAAAATATAATCTTTAGTAGATGTTTTCTTCTTATTTAAGTTCTTTTCTGATGAGGATTGTAAGAATATTCTTCTCTCGTCATGGTCAGTGGGGGGCCGACCACTTATTCTTTGAAAATGACATCCAAGTAGTCGACATTATTAAAGTTAGTTCCAATATTGATCAAATTTTCTGAGCGTCCAATTTAATATTTTGGAGATGAAAGCCTATCAATGTTGGCTAGTACTTTGAGGATCATGCTATTTGTTGATAGAACATCAGTTAATAGAACTTAACTTGCTTTTGCCCAAGTATATGTGAAAATTAATTATACTTTCACATTTTCTACATCCATTATGTTAATGAGAGATGATGGCTCTTCTTCAACCAAAAGGTAGATTATAAATGAAAACCTAGGATTTTCTCTAAATGTAACTATTTGGATCATGCAAACTCCTATTGCCCTATACGACAAACATGACAAGTTGTTATTCTCCCGTCATTAGATACTTCTCTATTTACCGGCTGTTATTTTTCAAACAGTAAGCAAAACAAAAACAAATAGGTTCCTTCATTAGCACCCGTTCAGGCCGATCCCCCACTTGCTCAAGTTCAAATTATCCCTTCAAACCCCAAATGTGATGTTCAGATTTTCATTAAAGCAAGTATCTCCCCACAAGAGAGTGTGGCTTCTCTCTTTGGTCACAAAAGTCAAAATAGGTGGAATGTGGTAACAAATAACCATAAAATTTCTCAAATGTTGAAAGCTTACTAAAAAATTCATAAAAAATTGACTAGAGTTTCAAAATCCAAGGTGGTTGCTGAAAACAAAGGGGAGCTTAGGAACTCCCTCATTTCTTTATAACTAGTTTGGGAGCTTAGAATGTCCGCAATCTTTTCCGTTGAACAAAGAGGTTGGATGTCTCTAATCTAACAGTTCAAGAAAATATTTCCCTTTTTGGTTTATGTGAGACAAAAATCAAAGCAAAAAATTTCATAAGCTCTAAAGAGGTTTTATTAGAGGATGACAAATTGGGTATAATTTTTTTCAGACCCTTCCAGTTGCATTCTAGCCTTATGGAACCCTACAATTTTTGAAGTTTCAAAGTTACAAGATAGTGATCAATTTGTCCATTGTCGAGTGTTGAACCTTCGAGGTGGTTTTAAATTTTGCTTCATCATGGTCTATGCTTCAAACTCATGCCAATAGAGAAAAGATCTTTCACGTGTCAAACTCTCTATTCAACTTCATCCTTATAGGTGACTTCAACTATATTAAAAGTAACAATGAGCGCATGGGTGGTGTTGATGTTCCCAATTGACATCTTGAGTAATTTAATAATTTCATCTTTTAATGAAATTATTGTTTTATGTGGAGTAACAAACATATTGATGATACTATTGTTTACAAGAAACTTGACAAACGTCTTTACAATGATCTTTGGATGATAAAATTTTCTAACTGGTATTTCAATTGTCTATTTCCAAGACCTTCCGATCATTTTTCTATTCTCTTTAAGCTCGAGGACCGTCCGCCCTTTGGTCCAAAACCATTTTGCTTCTTTACTATATGGCTCAAAGATGACTCAATTAAGGCTATCATTCAGCATGCATAGTTCACCCACATTATTGAAAATCCTCAATTTATTCTCTTTAAAAAGTTTCAAGGTGTTAAAGCAGCTTTAAAAATTTGGAACATTGAGATTTTTGGCAAAATTAATGTGAAATTGCACAATGCTCAATTGTTCCTCTAAAATGCCCAGCAAATGCTCTCCATAGATCCTACAAATACTTCATTGCTTGAAAATAAAAAATTGGCTTGTCTCAGTTTGCTTCAAGAAGAAGACATTGAAGAACAATTTTACAGACAAAAATCTAGAGTAAATTAGCTAAAAGAGGGGGCTAGAAGTTCTTGGTTCTTTTACTCCACGGTTGCCTCTCACATCCTAAGAAATAATATTCATGAGATTGTGGATCTATAGCGTAATAAACTTTCTGATCCTCGTGCCATTGGAATTGAAGCCGAGATGCAAAGATTTGTTTAGCTCTTCATCTTCCGATCTTCCTTCATCTATTCCTTTCTGACGCAAAGTGAACAAGCTTTTATGTTGACTCATGGGGTTACCAATGAGGAAATTGAAAATATTATCTTTAGTACTCTAAATAATAAAGCTCCTGACCCATTTAGTTTTATCAAAGAATTTTTTGTTTTTTCTAAAATATTGTTGGTAATGACCTTATATTGACTATCAAACACTTCTTCGAACAAGGTAAACTACTCTAGACATTAAATCATTATTTCCTTTCCCTCATTCCAAAAACTCCAGATGCCAGATTTTTTAAGCATTTTAAGCATATTTCTCTATGCAATTTCATCTATAAATGCATCTTTATGCATCCCAAAAACTATGGCTTCTCGGCTTGCTCTCGTTTTTCTTTCTTTGATTAGCTTATACCAGTCAACATTCTTGAAGGATATGTTGATAAATGAAAATATCTTGTTGGCCAACAAACTAACGAGAAATTTTCATCACTCAAGGGGACCAAAAGGTTTTGTATCAAGGTTGATTTGAGAAAAACCTTTGATAAAGTTTGATGGGATTTCTTATTTTTGGTCCTTCGCAATTTGGGGTTCAACAATGTTTGGATTGATTGGATTTTTGAATATGTCACCACTCCATCCTTCAGTGCTATGAGAAATAGATGCAATTTCAGTTTTTTCAAAAGTAAAAATGGTCTTCAACAAGGTTGTCCTCTTTCACCACTCCTTTTCATTCTTTGTATAGAATTGTTCTCTATTATGCTTAAATCTAAAGTATCAGAAAGTTTTATTATTCCTCCTATGACAAGAAATGCTCCAAATATCTCTCACATAATGTTTGCCGATAAGCTATTGATTTTCTCCGAAGACTCTGCTCTCACGACATAACATATAAAATCTTCTTTGCATGACTTTGATATTTTGTCAGGGTTAAAAGTAAATGTTATGAAAAATGTTATATTTTTCTCTCATGCTAGTGTCCATAAAGAAGACATTCATGGTTTGTTTGGCTATCATATTAGAGTGCTCCCTATTCGTTATTTGGGTTTGCCTTTTAATTCAAAGAAGCTTTCTCATTCCATATGTATTCCTTGCATTGATAAGACCAGAGCTAAGATTTAAAGATGGAAATTATATCTACGATCTTATGATGGCCGCTTCCAACTCTTAAAATCTATCCTCAATGACATGTCTCAATATTGGACCTCCACCTTCACACTTCCAAAACGCGCTCTAAAGCTCATTACTAAATTATTTTCTTCGTTCTTGTGGAGAGGGAACATTGATGTCAGGGGCTTCTACAATTGGATGTGGATTTGTAAACCCTTATTAGAAGGCAGTCTTGGTATCCGAACCAATAAAGTTGTTTGGCGAATTTTAACAAATAAAAATAATTTGTTGGTAAAGTGGATTCATGAAGTTTATTTACATGGTGGATTTATATGGAGTGTGGGCACAAATTGTGGGTCTCATGCTAGAAACTACATTATTCTTTAAAAGAAAAAATAGCCTAGGGTTGTTTCTATAGAATTGGCAATGACATAAATACTTTCACTTGGTTTGACCCTTAGTTTAATCATTACCCCTCATCTAAAGACTCGGTCATCAGGCTATAATAAATCTTTAGGAAAATACTTCCCACACTATATCTCAATCCATCATTTATGATTTTTGGGCTCTTACCTCTAACAGTACGAGCACAAATGAAGTTTTAAACTTTTTAAATGAGAATATTTATTTCTTATCTCATGCGGATAATAGCATAGGGTAGTTAATCCTCCGCAAAAAATTTTCTTTCAATAGCTGTTAGAACGTCTTGTGACTTCCTCCTCCAAGAATGTCATGGCACACTCTTGTTTGGTCTAAATATCGAACAAGCCAACATGCGTTCATTATTTGTGAGGCAATGTTAAATGAGATCTTAACTCTAAACAATTTTCAAAAGAAATGACTTCATCTCGCTTTGTGAGACTTGTATGGAAACTAGAGACCATTTATTCTTTGAGTGCTCTTATAATAAGCATGTTTGAAATGTGATCCTTCAAGAATGTATGTACTCTATCAAATCAACTCTTATGGGGAAGAGATAAATTAACTTCTTACTTTTTGTTTACAAAACAAGCGTGCAAGTCTCGTCTTAAAATCTTTTTTTATTACTTACGTATTTTTCATTTAGTGCGAGAAGAATAAAAGAATATTTAAAAAATTTAAAATAGACCATGACTTGTTGGTTATATTTATTATTTTTCAATAACAGCTTCTTTTAGAAATCCTAAACTATAAATAAAAAATTATTGATCATTATGATTTTATTTTGAACTTTTAAATATAATTCTGTATGAGCTCATTAAAGCTCTTTTTTCATTTGTATTTTTTGTCCCTTCAAGGGTTCTTAAAATAAAATTTTACTTTATAAATAAAAACTTTTATTTCCTCGTAAAAAAGACCGACAAGAAGACAATTTGCTTGTGACTCAATGGGCCTACTGTTACTTTTGCTTGTAACGTTTTCCAGTGATCTTTCTACAAAAACGGTAAAAAAACGATGGGTTGGAATTTGTTCGGCTTGATCAGAAATCACAACCGAGTGCCCGTTAAGGTAATCATCTTCTATTATTATTTAAGTTGTCCTCATCTCTTCTACAGTTGACACTATTCTCCTTATAATTTTTACCTGGAACTAGTTTTCCAATTATTTTAAAAAAATTACCAAAAAAGGTATTATTAATGATATATAAATTTTGCAATTTGAGTGGACTATTATCTATAATTGTGATTTGAGAAGAAAAGATTTAAAATTGATGGCATCGCCTAGCCGGGTTTTTTAAAGCGATTTTTGGCGATTTGATCAAAAAACCTACTAAAAACTCTCTTTATCGGTCATATTATAGGCCATAACTATATATTAACAACTCATTCAATCATTTTGCTACTTGATGTATGCTTACTAATTTTTTACGACATTGATGTATGTTTATGGGGGCGGTAAGTACTACAAAAATAAATATACACAACCATCACTTTAAATCCATTCCTTGAAATTGTGCATATGAATAGTAATCTCCCAGAAGCCTAAATTTTGAATAACGACACTTTTTGTGACTTCTCTTTTAACAATTTTTCGCAAATTTTGTTTTTTTAAATTATTTTTGGAGAATTATATCTCCCACAATCGTGTATTAAAAGTGACAGGAATTTGGTCCAATTTTGCTAAAATGAAAGCATCATAATTCCTACTAAATGTTAGACCCGGTCATGAGCCAATTGGGTCCAGCTCTTTATTGGTCCAACCTATAAACGCGAAGGTCATTAATAGATTCTTAAATTAAGAGTCGCTCGCTGAGAAACGGTCAAGCGCATAGTATATAATAATAGATTACGATGAAGAGGCTCTTAATTTGTACGAGTAACATCAGTTCTTATCGCATTCCCTTAATTGATTCCATATTAAGAGTAATAGAGTTCTCTATATATAGACAGCTCATTCACATGCAGTTTCATCACACACACAAAACACTAGCTCCTTGCAAGCAGCTAGCCAGCTTTCCACTATGACTAACACTACGATTACACCTCGTTATCTCCTCATGGTGCAAGTCCCTCTCTTTATTCTCACAATCTTCTTCATCTTCAAACTCTTTTCTTCACTATTTTCTACAAACAAAGCAACCAAGAGCTTGGCAAGTGAACCACCACAGCCCTCCGGCCGGCTGCCGCTCTTGGGCCACTCCCACCTCATAGGGTGGAGGCGGCAGGCGGCGCTCACCCTGAGCGAGCTCGCCGACCAGAGCGGCCCCATCTTCACTATGTGGTTCGGCCACCGCCGAAGGCGGTGGTGAACAACTGGAAGTTAGCGAAGGAGTGCCTCACAACCCATGACAGGGCCATGGCCGGCCGGCCCCAAGTGGTCGCCGGAAAGTTCATGGGCTACGACCATTTCATGATGGTCATTGCACCATATGGCCCGTATTGGCGCCATGTCAGGAAGCTGGTCACCGTTGGGCTGCTATCGGCCAAGCACATTGAGCTGCTGAAGCACGTCCGTGCCCAAGAGATCGACATCGTCGTTCATCAGCTCTACAGAATATCAGCAACAAACAGCAGCAATCCACGCCGCCCGGTAAGGCCATTAATTATACCCTTAATTCCATTCCGATTAAGCTTAATTGATTAACGATGCGAATTACTAAGAAATGAAAACCACTTTTGCCTACGTTTTATTAATGCATGGATCCATGTGCCCGATCGATATTTATTTCGATATTGAAAGAGAAGGTGACCAACTAATTTAGTTGCACTTTGTATATATATGTGTGTATATAATATGGTGCTCTAGGTGGATCTGAAGAAGTGGCTGATGGATGTGACGTTCAACAATTTAATCATGATGGTGGTGGGGAAGCGTTACTACGGTGGCGAAGGAGTGGAGAGGGAGGCGGAGGTGGCCAAGTTCATCAAAGTCATGGAGAGAGCTCTCTTCTTGACAGGGAACCTGATACCTTCAGATGGGCTGCCATGGCTAGAGTGGCTGGACTTTGGGGGACACATCAGGTCGATGAAGAAGACGATGAAAGAGCTAGATTCCATTGCTTCCGGCTGGATGGAGGTGCACCTAAGGCGGAGATCTGAATTAGCTAATTCGGGCGAGGAGAGGAAGACCAGAGATTTGATGGACCTAATGTTGGACACAAAGGGGGAGTTACCGGACATCCCTACTCCTTGTGATGCAGAGATGATCATTAAGGCCACTGCCCTGGTATTATATATATATATATATATATATATATATATATATATATATATGCAAATAAAAGTTCCCGCCTTAAATTTCCTTATTCAACTATTCTAAATTCATGCATATAATTTGACATAAAATGTTAAAGAGTAGAGTAATATCAAAAAATTTTGGAGTCAAAGTTTCTTGAACTATACAACTAGAGTTGAACTGTATATCTAGTTCTCATCTAATCAAACATGCAAAACCACACAACTATATAAGTCTCGTAGTATATTTTAATTGCCGCAATTAAAGAAATTAAGCCCGGCAATAACCAAGGGAGTCTAGTAGATGACTAGTCAAATTATAACTAATAGTTAATACTCACCAAATATTGATGTTGCAGACCCTTGTTATTGCGGGTACAGACACCACATATGTGGCCTTGACATGGGCGATTTCCCTCCTGATGAACAACAAACAAGTGCTCAAGAAAGCTCAACAGGAACTTGACCAAGTAGTAGGCATCAACAGAAACGTTGAAGAATCGGACATACCAAACCTTCCTTACCTTCAAGCTATCATCACAGAAACACTGCGCCTCTATCCCAGCTCCCCAAACTCAATCCCACATGAGACCATAGAAGACACATACATATCTGGCTACCATATTCCGGCAGGCACCACCATATTCTTCAATATTTTGAAGATCCACCGAGACCCGGCAGTGTGGGAAGAGCCATGCAAGTTCAAGCCAGAGAGATTTCTAGCTTCAAATTTGACGGGAGAGGTGAATGTCAAGAAGGGGCAGGACTTCCAGTTAATGCCATTTGGGGGTGGAAGAAGAGTGTGTCCTGGTATGACTCTTGCTCTTCGTGTTGCCCAATTGTCCTTGGCTCGCATTCTTCAAGGATTTGATCTTGCAACAGAAGGAGATGAGATGGTGGATATGACTGAGGGGTGTGGCCTCACCATGCCCAAAGTCACCCCTTTAGATGTTATCTTGACACCCAGACTTCCATCTCATCTTTACCAACACTAGATGGGCATTGGGAAGCTCATCAGATATTCATGGTTCATCATGCATGGACTGTTATGTGCTATATATGCTATGTATGAGGGTTCTCAAAAAATAACGAACCCTAGTGTGCCGGGTAAAATTAAGCTAATCATGAATAAAATAACGAGATGAAAAAAACTTGCAATGCTAATAGATGAATAAAAACCAAGTTGGCCAGTAAACAAGCAAATGGAAAAAGGCTTGCAATCAGAAGCAAATAATTAATAAAACCGTCCAGGAAAACCATTATAGTTTTCCAGTTGGACAGTACAACCATACCTTATAACTGTCCCACAGAGATTAAATAATGGCCATGAAATAAATTAATTTTTAGCATATATATATATATATATATATATATATATATATATATATATATATATATATATATATATATATATATATAACATCCTACCTTTATGAAAACATAATCATACTTATCCGTAGCCTTCACAACTTGAAAGGTCAGCTTGAACTATGACATTAACTCAAATCCAAAATGGGAGAATACAAGAAGTTAGGATTATGATCTCTATGCGAACTAGTGCCAATCAGCCGATGATACAAAATATATACACATAATTTTGAATCAATCCTCAAAAGATCATGAAGGATAACTGATAAATGTGCAAGGGTCATTCAGGAAGATCCAAGATGACAAAAAATAAACATTTCCTGGAATGCTAACACAGAATACTAGATATATATTGATGAAAGATAAGTATGATGACATAGGATTCACTCCTTTTGATGCTTGCTCAAATAATGCTGCAAAAAGATAGAACAGTAGTCTAGTAGTTCAAATGGCCTAAACAATTGAAATCCCATCTTCTCTTGGGCACCTGTTTCCCTTGATGTTGAGAACTGTCCTTCATCAGCTCAACCAATTAGCGTGGTGAGTATGCATGGCAACATATACATTGAATCAACCAAATCAATTCAAAGAACACGAAAATGGTAGCAAACAAAGGGACTAAAGAAAATTGATAAAGGATTCAGATTTTATGTAAACAAAAGGAGGTGAAACCCGAGATATAGAATAGCGTACCTCAAGTCGGCCAACCTTTGTCTTTTACATGCAGTGGGAAGTGCAAACAGGGCTCTCCCAATCAAGGGTGGGGGAGCTCAACTGCCCAAGATGTCTTTGGGGAAGGAAGCGTTGCTTACGCTTAACGTTGATCCTTGTTTTTGGAGGGCAGCAAGCCATTTCCCGCCATTATTACCCTCATTCATTTCTCCCGTGAATTTACAGATAAGACTTGTCTATGAAGTCAAAGGTTGCGGTTTTTTTTTCACAAGGCAAACATTTAATCAAGGCAAATGGTGGGTCCGTCTGATTCACCTTCTCCCTTTTTTAAAAAAAAACACTGAAAAAGAAAGCTGCCTCCCAAACAATATATATCGCCAGCAAAGGCAGTAGCAACTGCAGGCCCATCCGTCAGGACCAGATATGGCGCTCACAATAGCGAGCGTGTCACCTCTTCTGACGGACCTAGCGACCAGACATTGTCGTGACATTCAAATTGGGTGATTGTTGTTGTAATTGTAATTAGTCACCAAATCTACCCGGAGGCTGGCCCCGATGAAGCTTTTTAGGATACAGATCCTACTCTTCATCAGTATTTACCTCGGGCAAAAATTTTGGCATTTACATGGAGAGTTCCTTGGAGTTGATGAATAGGGTCTACCACAAACCAGAGAAAAGCCATTTTACTTGATGAATAGATTTTTCCTCGTTTATTTGAGCTTAAAATTGATCACCCAACAAATTCAATACTGGGTTTCTCATCTGTGCATCATTTTTACTTGAATTTGATGAATATAATTTTTCATTTTTTATAGCTCCAGTTCATGAAGGGCAATTTATCTTAAGCAATAAATCCATCATATGCGCACTTGATCAGAGGTCCCTGAAAATGATTACTACCATTGATTGGAGTAAATGGCTCAAAACAGGTGATTGGATTAAATTGATTAGGGAAAACAAAATTACACGGTTCTTTTCATTTCAACGCCATCCACAGGGTGCACGAGGCCAAAACACGTTATATCTCTCGGTATGTTTAGGTAGATTGTTCACAACCTGGCATCCCCATTGATGGATTTGTCCTCTGGTTCATACTTGATTGTGTGAAGAACTTCTGTTCATTTTCCTCCTGTTGCAATGTGCAAGTAGATGAATGAGAAATCCCTGCGACGTCCATTTCAGATTTCCTTTTCGGTTTCTTCTGCAGCACGCCGCCTCCACTTCTCATCTGTTCATCGATTCCCGTGCCAAGACGGCTTTTTATCTTATCGACTTTTGGTCGATCTATCACCGAAGCATGCAATGCCAACACCGAAGGTCTGCTGGGTGCTGGAAGGTACTGATTGCCAGCCGCAGGATGAGATACAGGTCTATCAGAAGAATATCCCAAATGAGGAGAATCTGGCAACTCTCTTGGTCGAGCATTTCCCGTCGTTTCTGTCCTCACACCTGAGGATGCTCTCCTCCGCTTAATCTTCTCCGCGTGCTAAAAAACCCACAAGTCAACATACGATTTTTAATGTAAAAACCAACTAAAAATCAGAAACTGTAAAAAGCTTGAAACAGTTGCAGAATGTCACTTAGCATGATCACATGCTGCTGAATCGCACATCAATAGAAGTCTAGTTGGATTGATGCCAAGTGCTTTGCAGATGGGAAAAAAGGGTAAGAGATCATCATCACATATACAGGACAAGCTTATAACAAATTTAACTGTATAGGTTATATACCATCCAAGATATCAAGGCAGAACCCAACCCAACCAATATTAAAGAGTTGACATAATGGAAACTCAGACTCAAAACTAAATATGTGCACAGGACAGGATGTAGTACTTCTGGCTAATGACCTCATCTAAATGAAAGGAAAGAACTATCATTAATACATATACCAATTTAAACAAGCAAAATTTGAAAGCTTCCATCAAATACCTTGTGACGCATATATAGTTGTTTCTTGCGTTCTCTGGCTCTATTAACAGCATTTTTTATCCCATAGCTGTCAATCGTTCCATCTGGCCACAATTCTGCCAGCTACAAGAATTCAAGTGACCAATGAGATTTTAAAACTCTTCCAACAAAATAAAGCACGAAAACCTGACAATGAAAACCAAATATGGATGCTAGATAGCTACCTCAACGTATAATTTTCTAGATTGTGGACCTCGATTCTCATCTATTCCCTAGAGGATATGCAACAGAATAATCAGTTCAAGTGTAAGATATAAATATTAAATAAAACAATATTTCACTTGGATTTCTACCTCGACATAGAGCTCATAGAGATCACAGATTTTGTCTTCCATGGCCTCATCCATTTTATACCCCGCTTTAAGACCTCCCTTGTCCTCCTGAAAATCATCTGCCGACCCATCTTGCTGTCCAGCTGCCTGATCAAATAAATCCAACTTTCAGTGAGAAGGTTCAATAAGTAAGCCGTAAGAAAAAGCCCAAAATTATTAAACTGTAGTATGTGGCAGCAAAATCAGACCTTGGAGTTCATTAGTGGGGCGCGGGCTTTAATCATTTCAACTGCCTCCCTCTTGACTTGCTGGAACCGATCAGCCTTTTGCTGTTTTACTGATAGTCCTAACTCAACCATCTCCTTCAAGTGTCTCTGCACAAGAGATGAATGCTTTTAAGATAAACATATATCAAACTCTAAGCCATGGAGGACAAACGTTTTTTGCAATATCTTAAAATCCTAAAACATTATAAATTTGAACATTCTCAGAGTATTTTAAGCCATCTGCTCGTGATTAAAAAAGTTTAAATACTGAAAAAAGATCCAAAATCTATTTAGCTTCATACCTTCAATGTCTTAAGCTGCACCAAATGACCAAGAATGCCCATAAGCCGGTTGATCAACTCTTCTGTTATCTTCCCCTGGCTTGACTGGTACAACCTCATAGAACAAGAATGCTTAGAAGACAGCTACAAAAAATATTAAAAACACCATGAAGCAAGATTCGCTATACTATGATCACTAAGTGCAAACTCATTACCGCTAATCTAGCAACTTTAGCAAGCTTTTGCTTAATATCTTGAGGTATTCTTCTCTTGACATTTAGAAATGTAGCATCAGCTTCCTGAAGCTCTATTCCTGGTGGTCTCGCTGCACAAGAAGAGATGATAAATAAACACATTACTCAGAGTAAAAGTGACAGTATTCATAGATGGCATTTGCTCACACTCAGCAACAACTTTTTCCAGGTCTCTGATAGCTCGTTCAAGCACTGTGCCTTTGGGTCTGGCACTAGAACCATCCTTCGGAGGTAAGGATATTGACTTCTGCATAGCATTGATAACAAACACATGAAAATCCAAGCTGAATACCATTTCCAACTCAACCATTCCAAAGAAGATCCCAATAAAAAAAACTGTGAGAATTCTAATTTGACTTGACTTAATAAAAGAATTTCATGCACTCCATTTGAAAATTTATGCAAAATATAGAGATTCATGTCGATCAACTAAAATATTAACTTTCAGGCCTTCCCAAATATATAAAAATGTTTTTTGCTGCTGTAGATTTCAATATATCTAATAATAAACCAAATTATGATAAAATAATAATCACCAACACACGTAGATACAAGCTTGAAATATGTTTAAGTTACACAAAATTTAAATGCATACCATGGGATACTTGTTGTCAGGCAAATTCAAATCAGGCAATTCACTTTTCCCATACGTCTCCCGGTGTCGAATGTTTGAAGATGACTCGATATACCCATTTAACTCATTTTGTGATTTTCTTGCTTGGTGCTTATTATAAGTAGCATCGACTGCTTCACTATAAACATACAATTTATTATTAGTATCCTCAGGCTGAATACTGGCTTTGAGTCTCTTTGCATCCTTCGCTTCAATAGGATGTGCAGAGACATCTTTATTAGAAAGCTCCGAGCATGAATATCCAAGTTTACAAGAATCAGTAGGTTTCTTTTGGACACTTCCACAATGAGAATTGTGATTTAGTGAGGACTTTATTTCTTGATTGTCCTCATCGGTTGATGTCACAGTGTTTCGAGCATGTTCAGGCGGATTGTTTCCAGTAAGTGATGAACTTCGTGCAGCTTCTTTCATTCGCACTCCCCCAGGTTTTACACATTTACTGGACGCATTTTCACCCTCAAGTTCATTATGAGCCCTCAATTCTTTCTCCTTCGCTTCTTTGGTGCATGATGGGTTGATGAAACGGGTTCATTTCTGATGAAAAAATAATAATTTCCGAATCATAAAAACCGCCTATGGCATACTGTTACCCAAAAATGACTAGTAAACATAAATTTGAAGTTATAGTTCACATTACGACACTTATGATACAAAAAACACATGCAAATGAAGACTGTCTTAAAAAAATTAATTTTTCCTTGTAAGTGGTTGTTGTTGTTTTTTTAGTGATTGATTGGGGGAAAATAACTTCCAATAATGATTAGCAAACAAAACAAAAGACGAGAGTAACAGAAATAAGTCTAAAAAAGAAACACAAAACCATCAGAAACAATAACATATGTAGAAAAATTAAGGTGAGCTACAGCTTTTTTCTCTTTGTATGAGCTATTCCCTTCTGTTTTGGCGCTCACTATACCAACCTAGAGGGGTAGAAAAAAGGATGTTTCAATTAGGCAAACTACCAATTTTCATGTAAATCTGATTTGAGGAAATTGTCAAATATGTTTATAAATTCTCTTTAATTTTTCCAAATCGTTAAAATCAAGTGTTGCATCATGGTTTGGATTGAAACTAAATTATACAGTAGATATGTAAATTCTCTTTTGGTCGCAGCAAATCCCCAAGTGGCTTTTTCTAAAAAACAGTTTACAAGTGCAGTAGCTATAAAGCTTATATGAAGCGCAGCTCACCTGAATAGGTTTCTAATGTTAAAACATAGCATTTACTAAAAATTTCTTCAAAGATAATCAATATGAAAATTACAAGAACTAAAAGGAAAAAAAACATGATCATCAATTGCAAATACCCGTTAATTATGTCAAATAAGTAAGCATCAGAAATTGACACTTACATCCTTTCCAGTTTGCCTCTGTTCACAAAAAACCCATTGTGTTTGGTTTCAGAAGTATCAACCTGAAAATACTCATCCTGCAGAGCAAGATGAACCATGAGGGTTTAGGAACAGGCCATCAAAACAGCATAAGCAATCAATTTTGAATGAATTTGAATGACCAACCAACTCAGCATCATCTATGAAAGAATCCTCAGTATCGTATTCATCGTCATCAGGAATATTGCCAAGCTCCTCTTCATCACTGCTTTGTTGACCCTAAAATAAGATGCATATAGTAAAAAGATATAAGCCTATAGAAACCAAGCCAAAACAAATAATATGAGCCATGACACATGACTCCTATTGCGCATGTAGTCCAATATAGAAACTAATTGACAAATACCATATATAGGCGCTCAATTTTCTCAATTACAGCACTGAAGTGATTCGTAGGAGGTTCATCCTTGAGTTCATCCACATTTTTACTCTGAAAAAAAGTGAATAATATTTGGATAAAATAATTTGTAAAATGAACATTGTAAAATAGGTATTAACACCCACACCCACCACCGCCACTACAGCATGAAAAAAAAAAATCACAGAAAGGGAAGAAATGTCTGAAACAGAAAACTAAAAAATAAAAGAGAATTCAGTAGCCACACTTGTTCTAAGGAGATTCATCAATTTATTACGCTTTCTGCTACAATAATTTCACACTTCTCACCATCAGAATTTGATAAATACAAATATACGGGATTTCCAGTCAATTCTTAGGCAAATGTATACTTAGAATCTCTTCACTATCAGTAAACAAGGCTCCATATTCTAAACCAAGATGCAAGACTAAGAAGCCATTTTATGCAGATAGCATAACCTATCATTACAGGAAGATTTTAGGATGTGATCAAGCCTACACCCAATTGTTCCACAACACTTCCCCTCCCCCCATAGTTTGAAAGGAAACCAGGAAGAATGTGAAAAGCCAGAAGAGACCAAACTATATTCATACTACAAAAAAGACAACATAATGAGCTTTCATCACAAAGACAGGTACAACTACCAACCACCATTTCATTTTATTCACCTCCACATCTTCACATGTGCAGTGATATTTATCGACAATACAGACCCTATATCAGAATGGCAAAAACATCAAAAGTGTTCATAGCACGATAATTTCAGAAGTCAAAAACAACTAGACATTAATCCACACGTCCGGTGACTCTATTACTGCATAAACTGTAAGCATAATCAATTCCAACATTCCAGTCGAAACCATTTGAATATCTATGTCAAAATACATAGGTCAGCAGCATGCAGCAGCCGGGGATCAATGAGCCCAGCAATGCCAATACTCAGGCCTTTGAATTGCACTTCTCTGTCCTGCGCATAATCCAAGCATGCAACCCATCTCCTAAGCTCAAAAACCAACTCCATAAACTAGTCCAATCATGCAGCATCCTATGCTCAATTACCCTAATGCCAATCAATTCTCACGTCATCAAATTGCATTAGTTCATATTTCGAACATCCCAAGCATAGCACCCAGTCCCCAACCTCAAAGCCAATCCCAAAACCAAGTTCAAGCACCTTTGCCAACATCATGCAACATCCTAATGCCAACTAACCCAATGCCAACACTTAACTTCTCAAAATCACATTTTCCCGACCCAATTCCAGGACCCAGTTCAACCACCACAGCCAAACAGCAGCATTAGCCATTCCCCCCACAACAAGCACACCATTGCCAACAACAACAAAACAAGAAAGAGAAACACGCGTACCGTCCCGGCGGGCGCAATTCTGGACTCGAGCGCGGGGTGGGCGACGGCGGGCTGCCCGGAGGGTTGTGCAGCCCGCCGCCGCCGTCCGGGCGGTGGCCGGCGTCCCGGGTCAATTTCTTCCACGACACAATCGTCGTCTCGCCCGGCCGGAGCTCGACGGCGAACAACTGCCGCCCCTGCGGGGCCGCCGGCGGCGGGGGAGGAGTGGGTGGCTAGGGTTTACAGCATGGGTGGCCAACTTCTCAACTTCTTCCATGGCGCGCTAAAAAAAATGAAAAAAATAAAAAAGGAGTATAGATAAGACTTTTATTCACGTCTCTCTAATCTGAATATGAATGCTAATTCATGTCCGATTGGGAATTACTACAACGTGAGACGCAATAGTGGATGGGGAGGGAGGGAGGGAGGGAGGAAGAGGACATGTTCATTTGGTGGTGTCTAATGTTAGCGACACATAAATACAAGATGATGTATATGAATCTGATTTTTACCTTGGCCCTGGCTTCCTTTTTCTGGGCTTCCCCTCTTTTGGCTGCAAAGAAAAGGAAAGGGGGAGGGGAGAGAGAATAGAGGCGCTTGGTATACCCTAATTTCTTTTCAGTTGTTGTTGTTGTTGTTGTTTTGTTGTGGTGGTGTTATTGTTTTGGGTTTATGTTTTTTGTCAAGAGTGGTGTAAGGATGCGGGTTGATGGCATATAACTTTGCATCTCTTGGCGATTTTGGAGTCGCGGAATCGTGAGCGTTGAACTCAGTTGGAGTTGGAGTTGGAGTTGGAGTTGGGGTTGGGTTTGAGATCCGACTTATGTTTGTCCGTCAGCGGAGAACAGGAGACGGTCGTGTGGGTAAAGGAAATACTCTACAAAAGTCTCCAGGCAATTCGTTTTGTGGGGGATGGGAATTGAAAGCTTTGGTACTGGCTTTTATGCTCTTGCCCCTCGCGGAGTTCGCTTTCCAAGCTCACGCGCACCGCAGGGGCTCGCAATTCCCGATCCGAAGACCTCGTAAGCAGCCCTCTATGGTTGCCTGCTTTACAAGCTATATATATATATATATATAAACTTGCTCCCTCTTTTAATATTACAATCTATTTGATTTATTGTTATCCATATATAGAAGCATAATTTAAGTCGCTCTGAATGAATGCAAAATATGAAGAAAAGAAAAAGTGTGGGACCATGATAAATTACTGTGGGTCCGCATAGCTGATAGGTATTCCATCTCCAACGAGATAACGTGGGTGACCAAGTCAATGAATGCAATTACTGCTTTGCGAGCCACAGAAAGAAAAAGAAAACGATTATGGTTGCAATTATCAATTACTCCAAGAAATACTGAAATGAAACTTGATAGGAACCGCTGAAGTACTCAAACTCATGTCGTATGTCTGCTTCTCCACCTCATCTTTGATCTCTTCTTCATCCGTGGCAATCCACAATCTCTTTCTCCGTGCTGCTCTCTCTAGCTAATTCAACGAATGACGGGGAGCTGGATGTGGAACTCGCTGATAATCCACTCCGGCGCCAAATACATCAATCAGTTTCAAGGAAGCTATAGATTATTCGGACTTGGCATAATACTTGAACTCCAAGTACCCCAAGTGCTCTCTATCAATGCGCATAATCTCATCTCATATCCGAATTTCTATCTTAGGAAGGGGTGAGGGTGCAGCGGCGCTGCGGCGCTGCGGCGGCCTGAATGGAAAGAGGGCGGAGCTGGCCTATCGGCAGCGAGGTTGAGTTGGTGCGGCGGGGAGACGAGGAATCAGTGAGGAAGAGGGAAGGCTCAGGATGACTTGGAATTTATTTGTGAGTCGGTCCCCGGCGGCCGGCTCCCTGCTAAGCGGCGGCACCGGGACCCTAATTATAAAAAACTTTTTCTATTTTTTTATTTTTTATTTTAAAAACTAATTTTGATATTTTTATTAATTTTTATTTTGTTTCCTTCATCGAATAATATCAAATAAAATTATCCCATTTTCTTATATAAAGCTCTGTATATAATATATCACTCAGACTATTCTCTCACACCCTTTGTATATTTAAATCTATTAAATTTTATACATAGAATTATATTTATATTTTTTAAAATCATTTTTAAATGTGATTGAAATCCCATCTCCATATCTCTTTTAAGAATTTAAACGTAACAAATATAATGGGAGAATGCACACCTGATTGACGAGGTTGACTTTGATATCATGTTAAAGGAAATTTATGAGCTCAATATTACTTATTTGACTTAAAATTCTTATTAACAAATAAACAATTAGGTTTTTTTCCATTTTTACCACATTTGATAAGATTTGAACTTTTAAAATTTTGAATCAAGCAAAACTGTGTAGATTTGAAAGTGACTATCATTTACTGAATAATAAAAATCAATATATATTTAATTTGTAGACATTTAATCAGCACAATCAATGGAGGGGGACACTAAGGAGATGATGCTAAGTAAAAAATGTTCTAAACAAATATAGCAAGGGGTTTTTGATAGGCTTTTTCACGTCCTCCAATAACCACTGGCCTAACTTAGAATTTCCAAATCGAGTTGGCACTTAATTAATCTATATATATATATATATATATATATATATATATATAAGTTTCTTATTTGCGGTAATAAGTGGGAGTGCTGACATTCGATATGAGTGATTATTTGCCGAATTTGAATAGGAAGATACCTGGTATCCGCAAATTCAATCCAAATTTAACCCATTTATATTATATTCGAAATAGTTTCGGATTTAATTTGGGTTCGAATTTTTGGATATGGATTTGGGTTGATCTAACCCGAATATGATCTAAATAAATGATATTTTATAAAATTATACTTTAAAATATTTTAAAATAATATTTTTTATTAATTAATTTATTTTTATATTAATATTTATATTATTTTAGTCAATCGAATAGGATTTAGGTTACGTAGAGTTGGAATAAACACAAATAATGTAAATAAAATTAATATAATTTTCAGATTCAAGTCAAATTTAAGTTTAAATTTTATGATATAAGTCAATTTTGGATAATGTAATATTTAATCCATATTCGACCGAACTCATTCCTAAATTTAAATCTTTAGGATTATATCTTCGTACTCCTATAATTCACAATTAGATTTTATGTAATTTATAAGATATGAATTTTTATGTCGGATATTAAATCTATCTTGTCTTGTAAGTTACACAAATTTTCTAATACAATCCCACGCTAGTGCCAATCCAATCTAAAATTAAAACCAAATAACTATGGACTTAATTGCTTAAGCTAATTAAGGTCCATCTTTAATTCACACTTGTTTCCAAATAGCAGGTCTACATATTGTAAAATTGCCCTATATCATTAAGTATTTTTATAATTTTACCACTTTTTTAAAAAATTAGTTAAAATATTTTTTAAAAATTTATCCATTATTATTAGAAGCTCAAATATTTTTACAATGATTTTATCCTTGATTATTAGAAAAATTAATATTTCATGATTTATTATTATTTTTATAAAAAAATATTTATTATAGTGTAAATTTAAAAATATAATTCAATTGTGATTAGATTTAGAGATATTTTTTATTTTGTGCCCGTAAAATAGGGCTTTTATTTGTATGGTTAATTTTGGGCCAATGTTAACATTAAATTTGCCTAAAGACGATATTTTTCAATAAGTATTAACCAAAAAAGTGTTTGTTAGTTCTCATAATTCATATTTTTAATAAAAACGCTGGTCTTCATTAATATCATTGATAAGAAAGTCTCTCCTCATTATTCTTAATAGAAACTTTTTAACTACTAAATATTTTTCATTGTCCACGTAAATTCAAGACTACACTAGTATTTATTTTAATAATAAAAAATTAAAGTAAGTTACACCTTATATTACTTATATAAATTACAACTGTAATTTGAACTTTTTGGTGAGACCTACTGTAACACCCCAAATCCGGTTCACACTCGTGAACCAAACCGGCATGTTACAGGCCCCGGTTAGGTCAGCTAA
>JAURVB010010481.1:0-22120 GCA_033002965.1 Piper betle | reverse complement strand
ATGGACACATAAATATTATTGAACTATCCATTATAGTTCGTTTGTTAGACTATTATTTATTCGCTAAATGGGTCACATAAAAATTACCTATAATTACCTATTAATTAAGTGAGAATAAGGCTTTTAAAATATAATTTAAAATTGGGCCTTAAATAAGTGACCACTATATATTTCAAGACCTACAAAATAAGAATAAAGTCCAGAATGACTAAACAATTCAGCGCATTTTAGGTTATTGTTTTCAAATATTGTATTTTATTCAACCTTTTATTGAATTTTTTGAGCAATATAACCTTTTCTTGGGATTTGAAAGCATTTCACCCCTTATTTGATGTTCATGTAACATGCGGCTCCTTATTTGGCATTAATATAACATGCAGATCCTTAATAAGTGCATAACTCCAAAACTGAAGCCTCTTCTTCCTTCGGTTTGTCCATGGAAGTAATTTTTATTTATTTATTTGACATTAACATTGGCATATAGACATTATAATACATATATGCTTACAAAAAATAACATTACAAATCAATTGAATGAAACCAAAAGGTTTTTATTGCAAAAATTATTATAATAATGATATGAAATGGAAAAACAAATTTTACTGCAAAAATAATTTATGAGAAAAAATTTCACCAGATGAATGCTTTGATACCAAATATAAATCAAACATAAATATATTCACAATAAACAAATCATACATCCTTACAGATTTTCTCAGTTATTATTTTGAGATCTTTTGATCTATTACACTTATAAGGTGATGGTAAACAGGGGATAGAAAAAATACTCAGATCAAAGGACCCAAAAGAAACACATTGTATTTAGCTTCTCTCATTAATAAGTTATAGTAATAACTACCTTATGATAATTATCCTTAATTATACCACTAATTAATTTATTTGGATTATAATATATAAACTATATATATATATATATATGATGAGGAGCATATAAAATTAGAATAAAATTCCAACAGTTTTAGCTAGGCAGTTCCAACAGCAAGGCAATGACAATAGCAAGAAGCATGCCGGAAGTAGCAACTAAGCTAAGGCATCAACAAGGTAGGAGCAAGCATGCTTAGAGAAAGTTTTGTCAGAGGCGTCCTCACCTCAAACAAAACGAGTGATAAACAAGCTTGTGCATATGATACGAAAACACGTGAAAAATGCATTTATGAGGGCTCTGGAAGCCAATGCGAGAGGATTTGCATAATGCCATGATGCTAATCCGAGTAGCATATGCGCACGCATGTTCTATGTCATGCCTGAGTGCATGTACAAGCGCACACTCGTGCAGATTAGAACAGGCGCAAGCACGCACGATCTATAATAGTGCGCAGGCATGCAGGCACGTCATGCACGCACGGTAGTAGAACATGCGTTTTCCCCTTATTTTTAACATATATATGTAAATACTATACCATCTATCTAAGATATTAAAGTAATATTCATAAACCTCTACAACATTTCTCGCTGTATGGTCCATATCATTATAAATTTGTTATGTGTCTTTAAGTAATATTATATTTTACCCATCTTATTATGAAAGTATTAATTAAATATTTACTTTAAATTTTACTCTTTTTATTCGAAAGTTAAGTATTTTTACAATTTTAACATTTTTTATTCAAAAAAATAATGAAATATTATATAATTTTCAACTATTCTTATTATAAATATATTGATCAATTGTAATTATTTGTGCACATTTTCACATGTTTTGGGGGGTAGGAATGCTGTGGATAGTGGTAAAATTTTGTAGAGATAAAGGGTTTCCCTAGGTGTGATTATCTATAGACAATCAAATAACTAAATAAGTCAATAATAGAAAATCTCAAAGTTAATAGGAGATCAAATTTTTATACGTTCAACCATTGGTGTTTGGGTTTACATCTGTTGTGAGACGATGTCTACATAATAAAACTTTCATGAGAGTTGTTCTATCTTCTTGTTGTAGTACTTGGAACTTTATAACAAAATACTTATCTAAAGCTAGTTGCACAAATGCACAAAATTGGAGTCTTGGGGGTTGTATGACTGTCCTGAAATTATACTGAAAGAAAATATAAAATTTAATGGCCACAAATTTTTTTATGTTTGGATATGTTAAAATTTAATTAAAAAAATTTTAATTTAAGTCGAAGTAAGTTTATGTAAAAAATTTACAAAATGATATTTTTTCATGAAAGAAAAAAGAAATTGAAAGAGTTTTGGGAGGCACATACCCATGCACATGTGAAGGCATTTTTATTTTTACCTTATTTTCTTATTATCTAAATAGGTAAGGTAAAATTTTAAAATTTTCTTGTCATTTCTTCTCATTGTATTTCTATTTAATACAAATATTTTTTTCATTTACATTATTTAATGTCAATCAAACGGAGCTTGGACCTTCTCATTTACAAAGTATCTCCTTTACAAAGTATAAGAGCTTTAGGTAATCTAATTTTAAGAAAAAATAACCCCTATTCATGATTAAGTGTTCTATTTATAGATTTCATGTATAATCAAGAGTAGATATTTTTTCCTCCTTTGCCACGCTAAATCTTTCATCGTCTTGGACCTACCCTTTAAAAATATCTCACCTTATTTGACTGTGGTGGAGTGGGCTTGAAAATAATGGGCTTTTAGGTTTTATCGAGATGGGCTGACATACAAAAAATACTAGATGGGCCTCGCTTCAATTTTAAATTAGAACAAGCCTGTGTAGGACTATGTGTATGAGTTTTTGATTAGACAAATTTCGCCGGTCTATCCACACTTATAAACAAGCCCATGCAGGGGGTTTGTAAACTCCATGATAAAAAAATAGTTAATTCACCGTGTGATTATAAATAATTATTAAAAATAAGTAAAGATCTTATACTAAATTAAGATATTCAATTTGAGTCAAATCATATTTAATCTTTTTTCAAATAACTAAAATAAATAAAAAAATGAAATTGAAACTAAAATATACACATGTAATGAAAATTTTTGATATAAATTAAAATATACACTAATAACATGTTTAAAATTATTGTATTAAAAAAATATTCATAAAGTCTAGAATCCCCAGAGTTTTGATTAGTACCACTGTAGCAGATTAGGTATAGATTAGCTGTAACACTTGTCCAAGTAGTTTGTCCAAATGAACACGTGGCAGCTGCAGGAGGGGCCATTTTATGCCGAGCAAATATGAGCTTAGATATTGTGGGGGCCTGGACTTGATTAACAAAGCTACCCACAAATCAAATTTGCATCTCATTTATAGAAGTCTCGTAGCCTTTGTCATTAACAATTAACAAGATAATAATTTTTAGTGGACGTCTTTATTATAATTTCTTAATTAATTACACGTTAATTTGACGTTTATCCGATCCACCGTCTCAGGGCACGCAACACATGATTGGCCATTCCTCGTGGGAAGCCAAATCCATTACGGTAGTAAAGTACCCATGCATGTCCTTTCTAATTGGTGTCCCACATTTTTTGACAGGCTAAACTAAAGCATTCTTCCAAAGGTTAGCACCTTGAACCAATAAAAATCGATAGAACTAATCTCATTATCTTTTATTGTCAATGATTAAAGTCAACAACATTTTAAAAACAAAAGTTAAAAATCGCCGATAAGACAATCATTGTCATTTGTCTCCTTTTAACCTTTTTGAGTAAATTTTATAATTATTTTTCTTAGAAAAACCTAAGATATAAATGTATTTAGTATAATAATTCATCTACTTAATTTCATAGAGGATAAAGATCTTTTGTCAAATATTTCTTCTATTTAATGTAGGAAAAAAATATTTTGCCGAGCCGAGCCAAGCCTAGCTTGCGAGAATTGTCTTTGAGCTTGGTATGAGCTCGAGCCAAGCTCTGCTTGTAATGAGGTGAGCCGAGCTTACTCCATTCACCTGCCATCCCTAGGTGAACACTTCATATTAGCTTATATCGAGTTACACATCTACTTTGAATATTTACGTAAATTTTATAAAATGAGATTTATTTATATAAGTAAGAGATTGATAAAATTTTAATTTTTTTACATCAATACGAGATGCTTTTAGATTTGTAAAAAAATGCACTAGTTAATAGATATTTTAAAATTATTTTTTGTTTCAATAATTACTTTGATAATTAAGATGAAAGGGATATAAATATTAGATTGAGTTTAAAATATATTACTTATTTTTTTATTCATCTATATAGATTTTGAATAAAATAACTTACTAAATTATTCAAAATAAAAGGCGTCTCTCGTATAAGATATATGAGCAGCTCTATATATAAGACTCATTTATATTATACCTTAAATAATTTTAATATGAGATATTTTTAGATTTGCAAAAAATGCACTAGTTAATAAATATTTTGAAATTATTTTTTGTTGCAATTACTTTGATAATTAAGATAAAAAGGATGTAACTATTAGATTGAGTTTAAATTGTATTATATTATTTTTTCTATTCATCTATATAGATTTTGAATAGAAGAACTTGCTAAATTATTCAAAATGAAAGGTGCCTCTCGTATAAGATATCTGAGTAGTAGGTGTGTATATAAGACTCATTTATATTAATGACTTATATTAAACCTTAAATAATTTTAATAGGAGATACTTTTAGACTTGTAAAATATGCACTAGTTAATAAATATTTTGAAATTATTTTTTGTTGCAATTACTTTGATCATTAAGATAAAAGGGATATAATTATTAGATTGAGTCTAAAATGTATCATTTACTTTTTCTATTCATCTATATAGATTTTGAATAGAAGAACCTACTAAATTATTCAAAATAAAAGGTGTCTCTCGTATAAGATATATGAGCAGTAGCTCTGTATATAAGATTCATTTATATATAACGAATTATACTAAACCTTAAATAATTTTAATATTCTACTTAATTTAATTATAATAACTCAATCCAAATACAAACTAATGAGTATAAGCCATCTTTTAAAAATTGTTAACCAAATTGAAGATCTTAAATGTAACTTCACTTATATATTAGATCTTACTCCGGTAAATATTAAATGTGAGCTTATTTTTTAGGATATTACGATCTACCAACTTTTTAGTAAATTTTGGCATTGAAATTTCGTTCTTAAACTTCCTGGGTTTTCCATCCCACCTATCTCAAATTAATTCTGTTTGCAAGTTTCTTCTTCTAATACTTCATCTTCCTTCTACACTCCATCATTCAATCTAGTTTCGGGTTGGCTTTCATACCATTTATAATAATCTAGCCCAGGTGTAAACTAATGAGCGTAAATTATCTTTTAAAATTGGTTAACCAAGTTAAAGATCCTCTTAACATCTTCACTTATATATTAGATGTTACCCTAATATATATTAAATATGGTATTGTTTTTGGGATATTACACTAATAACACACGCTTTCTCCCTCTCTCCTCTCTCTTTTCCCTTACTTTCTTTGTCTTTATCATTCCCCTTAGCTAGAAGTTATTGGAAAAATAAAATTTTAATGATCAGTTTCCCTCTAATTCCAATTAGTTAAGTAAATTTCTATTGATGATTTTATTATATATTAAGATTTGTGAGATTTGCACTCCTCAAATTTAAAATGAGTGGTTTGAGGGATAAAGATCCCGCCGTAACCCTCTTACTTGAGAAGGGAAAAAGAAAAAGAAGTGCAAAAGTGAAAATTTTATTATTGTGTATAAAATAAAATAAATTATAATTGATTACAGAGATTACAAAAATGTCAATGAAGGGTCAACAGTGATAAGCTTGTTAGGCGAGGTGGTTGGGATGAAAGAAAGAGGCAAGAAGTTAGATATCTCCTATTTCTCAAATTTCTCTCAGTCTACTCTCTCATCTCTTTTTGTTAATTGTCAAACCTAACTTTGACTGGGAAATTGCAAGGACCCATTTACAGAGATTGTAGGGTTTTGAAAAGATTATCTTTCATAAATTTGGTGGACTTTTGCCTTAGATATTTGATACATCTTTCCATCGGCCTCAATATATTAATGTTTCTTTTGATTTAGTGTGTCCCCTTCGAACTTGTACCATGTCCCTTATCTTTATTTTATTTTTTATTTTTATTTTGTGAACCTCGCCGATACATATGTTGGAGTTATAAATATTATAATTTTGTAGAGTATATATGTTGTTTGAATAAAATTATTTTGTTTAAAAAAATCAAATACAAGCTTACCAAATATAAAAGAGAAACGATATTTAAATTATCAAGATTGTTTAGCGTTATTAACAGCCAGTAACTTATAAATTTAGCCATCTATGTAGATTACACCCGTACTTTTTTATCACTTGAATAAAACTATTCTTATTACTAAATTAAATTTTCCTTAGAATTCAAAAGCTCATATTTAATACGGATGCTAATATTATTTTTTCTAGAATTATTTTCTAATAAGGTAAAATAAAGACCCCGTCCGATTGCCTAATGAACGTGGAAAATATATAACCAATTTGATAGAGGATGACATGGCACGTGGCACGAGACGATAGGTTATGTGGAGCCCGAATCAGGGGTTGACTTTTTCGAGGGATGGGGGAGCAGGAATTCAGATGGTTCCCTGGGCCACGGCCACGGCCAAGGCCACGCCCAGACTGGTCTATAAAAGAAGCTTCCAAGTCGTGGCCGAGTCGTCGGAGTTAGGCCAGCGTCGGTCGGAGTCAGCCCTCACCACTGGTGCGGCTGTCGGCGTCTCGTCCCCCGCTTCTTCTTCGCCATATCCCTCCCCTCCCGATCCCTAGATCCAGCTCCCTCGCTCCGTTCCCGATCGCCGCTCCGTGTACGCCTTCTTCCCTGCTTTTTTTCTTACCGGTTTTTCTCCGCTATCTTTTGGTTTGGTTGGTTGGTTTTTTTGGTGGGGATGTGGGCCGGGGGAGGGGTTTGATTTTGGTTGGTTGTGGTGGGATTTGAAGGAAAGGCGCCGTCTTTTGTTGAGAAGGTTGGGAATTTAGGGTGGGCTTTTTCAGGGTGCTGATTTGTTTTGAATTTGGGGGTTTTGTGGAGATGGGTTTAGATTTGTTGGTTGTGGCGGGAATTGAGTGAGAGTCCTGTTGTCTTTTGTCGAGAAGGTGGGAAATTTGGTGGTTTTTTGTGGGTGATTTGGTTGTGATTAGGGGGTTCTGTGTGTAGATTGGAAGGCTGTGTCTTTTGGTAAAAGGTTGTAAATTTGGGTGTTTTTGGTGCTGCTGATGATGAGTGGTCTGGGATGGAGCTCTGTTTTGCTATTTTTGGGGCTGTCCGACTTTTATAGTTTGAATGATTCTGTTCCGGCTTCTTATCTTGTACTAGCAGTAGATGAGTGATGTTTTGGGGCTGGAAAGTTTTGATCTTTGTCTGGTATGTTTCGAAATGGTGGGTGCTTTCTGGGTTACCGAGGTTGAAGAGGATCATAATCCGTAAATTTGCACCTCGCTCGCTGTGGCTATGAGTAATACGAGGTTGTGGTGGTCCTTGGCATCACGTTGGTTGATGAGTTATCTTTTACAGTATTATGATTTACGGTTCTTGCAGCAGGTCATGGTATTTTTTCAGGTAAGTATTGACACGGTTTATTATTTATTGCACTGCAGAACCGAGACGTAGAGTGTTGAAGTTGTAGGGATTTGGGCGAAACAATGGAGGTATTAGGCAAATTCATGATTGTTGAGCCCTCAAATGTGGTTTATTTGTCGAGCATTCTCAACAGGGAAGAGACAGTCCCTAGTCATAAATGTGACAAGAGATGCCAAAATGAACATGTGTGCGCCAACATTTATAGGTGCAAACTAACAGGGATCATGCATATTTGTGATAAAAATTGTAACCAGAGGATTCTGTATGATAACCATAGCTCACTTTGCCAGAGTGAGCGGGCAGGTTTTCCCTCTTACCCAGGCTGAAGAGCATGCAGTGAGAGGGACTCGCAGGAAATTTGACAGTGAGGACGTTCTTGATGGCTGTGCTTTTAAGCGCAGGCGGGGAGATACCCAGCTGCATCCCTCTCCATTTGAAAGATCTTTCATTACAGCTGCTCCAATTTGCAGCCAAATTGGAGATGGCATGGAGATTTGAATTGGTGTTGACAGCTGACGAGCTGTTCCTCATTCCGTTTTCATCTTTTTTCTTTCTTTACTTTTTATTTTTAATTGTCTACTACTCTGAGGCTGGATAGCATCATTTGAGGAATGAGGGGAACTAGCGTAGTGTTGTTATAGGCGAAAGTTTTATGACTCTGATCTATCATATGGAGGACTGTATAACTTTTGTCTGTTCTTGATCGAGTTTGACATAAATGTGCTCTTTAATAACTTCGATTACCTAATATAAAGTCTTTTATTCCTTGGGGACATTGTTTTGGCTTTTGATGTTCTGTATTATTGCGTGCTGCATTGTTTCTATGGTTGGCTTCCAATGAAGTGCAGGTCATTGCACCTCTGAAGAAAATTGTCTATTGTGGGTATTGTCAAAGGGAGGACTATATTCTTGTAATATTTAGTTGCACATTTTATATCATATAGTCAACTCTAGTATATATTGCTTTACTTTTATTCCGATTGACATGGTATTTTGAACTGCTTGTTATTTTGCAGGATCAGAGGTTTGTTTTTCATTGAAGCATCTGAAACTATTCTATGGATTATTTAACTCGAAGTTCTTGTGTCTGATAGCTGATTTTATCGTTATGCAATTTGCAGGCAAAAGTTAGTGGTCGAATCCTCTTGGAGCTGCTAAGAAGGAGCTGCCGCAGAAATTTCCTCATGGGTGGTAATTCCCAGTTTGAGGCGAGGTTGACAATTGAAGTACCTCATTTTTTAACTTGAGCAGTTTGCCAGACTATTCGATGATGAGCCATTGGATACCAAAACCCAATTCGGACTGAGTAACGAGCGCTTGAATGTCTTAATGAATGTGATCCATCGGCTCATGCAAATGATAGAGAAGTACTGGAACTGTACTGGAGCTAAACTCAAAGTCTCACAAATCTTCTCTATAACTGCCCAGTCACAGTCTTTCTGATTAGTCTTCACTGCAGTTTTCTGATGTAAAGAGAGGTGATGCTCACTCTAATTGGTGGTTGGTATATTTCCATTTAGGTACTTTCGTGCCTTTCTTTATTCCTGGTGTTTAATAATTTGGATGTAGGGTACACCTTTATTATTGGAAGCTTCATTTGACACAATTTTTGTACATTTGTAAGTTGTGTGGACATGATTATGAAATGGAAAGTAATTTTATTCTAAAATGGCTTTTCAAATTTTGTTCTATTACTGATTGTGGAGTATTCTATAATTTCGTCTACGGTTTCAGGGGTCAATAATTTTGTATTGCACTTTTTTTGAGTGCGTTCTTTTGTTAATCATAGAAGAGGTGACCAAACGCTTCACGTGCTACGTCTATCTCTGTTTTTAAATCTTGAACACATGCAGAAGATCATGTAACGTGTGAAAAATTTTTTCCCTGCTTGTTTTGTACATGATATTTTTCTATTGCAATTCTTTTCACTTTTCTTAAAAGTTAATCTCTGCTTGAGATTTTCTGCATGCATAGTAGATGTTAAGTCTGTGGCAGCATCCTTTTTTGCTTTCCTTCCAAAACGAAGTGGTCTTTATGTTTTATGGATGTGAATGAAAATGCTTTGAGTGCAATTAACAAGTATGCTATTCAGCAAACGAAATTGATGGCCTCTTTCGCAAGTTGATCCGTTTCTTTTGTAGATGAGGAGGCACTTAAAAGTTACAAGTTAGTTCCACCTACGTTGTGTGCTTGGAGATGTTACATATGGGAAGAATATGATATGATGTTCCTAGTCTTAACACAGTAAATGATTGCAGTGAGACATGTAAATGGTTGGTCCTACCGTTCAAGTCAAATTTAAGTCTATTACACTGTATTTGAATGCAATGGAAATAGTCAAATTGAGGAAGCAGGAAAAGGTGGTTGTGTGAAAATGTTTTACCGTTGTATGTCGCCGAAGTACGCTTCTTAGGATTTTAGACATGCCACGGATTGCCTTCATAATCTATTGTAATAACGAGACGGTGCTATTTATTATTTACCCCTATCTTATCAAAATGGGTATTAAAAATATTATTAAGAAAAGTGGAAAATTTGGATCAATCAAAATATAATAAAAATAAAATAAAATATTATAATTTAAATTCTCATTCAATTAAAGTCTATTATTAAAGTAATAATTTATTTTTAAGATATATAGTTATAGTCTATTTCATTATTTAGTGGAAATTTATTTATAAAATTAAATTTTATTTTTAAAATAGGTTACGCATGGCTTGATATTTTGATTAGTTAATTTAATTTGACACAGGAACATTTGCTCGAACGTTTATTAATTTTTTTAGGGGTTTTAATGAGCCGAACAGTAATGTTTTTGAATTTGACATAATTTTTGACAAACATGTTTGAGTGCTTGACGAGCCTTTGATTTATTATGGGTCGAGCAGTTCGTCCAAAATTTGCGGTGTTTGAGTTCGGCTCGTGTTCGTCTCACTTTATTTTTGAGCCAAGCGAATGTTTATGTTTGGCTCGTGCTCGACTTATATACGATCAAAATTTTTTTTCCAATACTATATAAGTTCAATATGACCTTTGACGAGCCGTGTTGAGCTGAATATTTTTTCGAGTTTGAACACATCAAACTCGAGTTTCAAGCCAAATCAAGTCGAATACTTATTCACTCAAGCTCTATTTGTTATTCAACGAACTATTTATTTCAAATACCTATTCACTCAAGCTCTGTTTGTTATTCAACGACCTATTTATTTCGAACCAAGTATTTTTTTATAGTATAACATTAAAGAGTACGAGTTTAAGTCGAATCGAGCCGAATGTAAAATCATTTCAAGCAAGCTTGACTTATTTACATCCTTAATTTTTTCTCATAGGAGGGTGTTTGTGTTTTTTATTGTTTTTAGTAAGAAAAAAGAGGCGTTAAGGCACTTGAGGCCTGTGATTGAGGTTACGTCGAATAATAAAGAGTAAGACACCATTAAAGAAAACGAGAGAAAAAAATAGAGTTTGAGTTTTTTATTAAAAAAAGCTCTATTCTTTGTTATACTCTGTTCTTCTTCTCCTTCTCTCTGACACCTATCCTCTTTCTCCTTCTCCCTAGCTTTCATCTTCTGGTTATACTCTATTATTCTTTGCTTCTTAGGGTCTTTTCATTTTGTTTTCTTATTTTCTTGTCGATGTTTTTGCGGTTGGGTTCGAAAAAATTTTATTATAAAAACTAATTGAAAAAAAACAACCAAAGATCTTGTAAATAACAACAAAGATGCTTTGGGTACATTCACTAAATTCTGTACAAAATCCATTACCAACTCATAATCAAAAGCACCATCCATGTTTATGTCGGCCCACTGGGCCAATTGTACACCTGGCCCATCATACTCCACCCATCCTCTTCTCCCCATCGCCGGCCCATCCTACCTCCGACCATGGCCTCGCCGTCGCTGTTCCCGGCGCCGGCCCCGCCGCCGCTCTACGCCCGCAGACTCGCCGCCAAACTCCGTCCGGCGAACCCCATCACCGCCTCCAGCAGGAGCGCCGCCGCCGGCGTCCGCTGGTCCTCCGCCATGGCCGTCGCCGGTGACCTCGTATGCCCACCTGAGACCGCAAAGACTCCACCTATCCTCTCCTTAGAGTCCCCAATTTGACGATCTTGTTCTTCGTTTGGTGCTAGGACGTGGGGTTGTTGGAGGAGAGAAGCACCGGCTGCTGGTGGCCGCGCAGGACACGCAGCGCGGGCTGGCGGCGACGGCCGATCAGCGGGCGGCCATCGAGGAGGCGCTGGTGGGCGTGGAGTGCTACAGCGCCCACTCCGCCGTCGATTTGGGGGAGCTCGACGGGGCATGGCGGCTGCAGTATACGTCGGCGCGGGACGTTCTTGTCTTGTTCGAAGCCGCCGCTAGGGTTCCGTTTTTTCAGGTAGGGTTTTGGGTCTTTTTGATGCTTTCGTTCGTTGTTGGGTGATTTTGGTCGTGGCGGAAATTGTTGATTGGGCTCTTTCCTAGTGTGGCGTAGGTGGGTCAGATTTATCAGAAATTCGAGTGTGCTGATCGATTGGATGGGGGAATTGTTCGCAATGTGGTGAAGTGGAGTCTGGAAAACTTGTTGGAGGTGATCTTCGTCTCTGTTCTTTGGTTTCTTGTTGCCTACTAGTGGTCATTGATATATTTGGGCGGAAATTGATGATGTGAGATGATTGTTGAATTGTTTTTTAACTTGGAAGTGCAAATTATCTGTTTTGAGTTGTTTGCAGGGTTTTCTTTTGTAAAAAAAAAAATTTCGTTTGCTTGTGTTTAGCAGCTGAATTAGTGAACTGTTTGTATGCCGAATTGAATGAGGAAAATATTCTTTTAGCTGTTATTTTTTGGGTCGCTTGTTCCTTTCAAATGCTCATTGCTTTATTGGGGAAATTGTTGAATTATGAGATGATTGTTTAATTATCTGCTTGAAAGTGCAAATTATCTGTTTTGAGTTGTTTGTAGTTTTTTTTATTAATTAATTTGGTTGACTTTAGCAGCTGAATTAGTAAATTGGTTGTATGCTGAATTGGATGAGCAAAATATCATATCAGATTACTGAGTAGTGTATGAAAGCTGATTTTGATGATTCCAATCTGCAATAGTGAGGATTTTGCACGCGTTTGTAGAAATTAGGATTTTAGTATTTATACGTGCATCAGGGAGCCCACAAATCCCCTACGTGGGCTTATTCAGACATGTGGTTAGGCCCGTATAATTTGTCTGGTTAAAGCCCGTCTTGTTATTCTACATAGGCTTAGTCTTATTTTAGGGATATAAGCCTGTGTAATATGGCAAAGTCCATCTCCATAAAAGCTCCAAGCCCAATTGTTTTAGGCCTGCTCCATCGAGACAATACTGTTGAAATTTTTATGGAGATTGCAATGAGACAAATTTGGTCCAAATAAATTGAGATCTTGTGGGAGAAACATGGAAAAATCTCTAGAGCTCTTATATGGAAAGGTCTATAAATAGGAAGAGAGTTATTGTAGAGAGGGGGATTTTTTTTTTGAAGATTATTATTGGACCAAAAGCTCCCATATGCTATAAGGACATGTTGCATCATAAAGGAGATAGATTTCAAAGTTGAAAGCAATAAGGCATCCTCATAAAAGCTCCATCAAAAGCTTCAATATTGTGTTTTTTTTTGCACAACTTGCTCTGAGAAGTTGTATTGTTGTAAAAGTTCAAAGCCTGTAACAAGAAGATAGGACACCTTTTGTAAAAGCTACATTGTATTGCTGGGGGCATTGTCTCCCAACAGATGCAGGGGCATTGTCTCTTAACGGGCTCAGGCCGGAACACCACTGGTTGAACTGTATAAAATTCTAGTGTCTTATTAACCTTGTGATTTTTTGTTGTTGACTTATTTGATTGTCTCTAGAAAATCGCACATTGGGGAACCCTCTATCTTCGCAAAACTCTATTATGTTTGGTGTTCCTTCACCAAAAACGCGTGAAGACTTGTATGACCAGTATTATCGTTGTGTTAAACTAGAGGAACTCCTGGCCTGGTTGAACTAAGGCTGAAATTTAAAAGTCCTGCAAATTGGACTCTCAAGAGTTTCTCTCTTTGTGGCCTTTCTTCAACCAGAATCCAGGTGTTCTTCACTTCCAACAAGCAAGAAGTTACACTTTTATACTTCAAAATGTGGTGATCATAACTTTTGTTTGGACCTTGATATTGTAACCATGTAAGCCCCAAGCAAAGTGTTCATTATTTTAGTTATGGTATGGTTCTTTCACTAGCTTATTATCCATAGGTTTGATCTTCTGTAACACTAGGATGATTTCCCTTGGTGAGGGAGGCTGAATTTGGCATCAGGCTGTATTGTGGACAGTTTTATATGGGTCAAACGAGTTTTTGTATTATGCTATCATAATTTGAATGAGAACTCATATAAGTTGTCTGAGATGATTGGCTTATCTTTTCTATTTGTGATGCAGACCATTGTTCAAGTTCAATTTTGCTTATTTTATGTTTTTTGTTTTAAATTGTTAGGATTAAATTTCTATGTATGCATGTAATTGATCTCTCACAGGAACAAGAAGGTGCAACGCTACTTGTGTCTGCAAAATTTTCTGTAATTTCTAAGCGAAACATCTATCTTCAATTTGAGGAGGTTGGTTTTCACCACTTTCCGAAATTATAATGTGATTTTTCGTGGATATCATAAATTATTTCTTTAGGATTTCTCTATGTGATGCGTTCTTGCCAGACTATCAATACATATTCGTTTGAATGTACGTTTTGGTGCTGTTCCAATTTTATTAGTTCTCTGTGACTTCTAAATGAGACATTTCTTATGAAAAGAAACTTAGCTTTTTTGTAAAGCTCATCTACATATTATGTATTTCTTATTCTTACTGTTATAGGTTGCTGTTGAGAATATTAAGATAAGTGAGCAATTGCAAGCTCTTATAGCTCCAGCGCTATTGCCTCGCTCTTTTTTAAGTCTACAGGTATGGTAGCGGAGAATTTGTGCTTCATCATGTTATTATTAGCAAATGTACAAGCCTCTTATTAAGGACCATCTGTTTCCAAGTTAACCTGTGCTTGGGATATTAGATCTTGCAGTTTCTTCGAACTTTTCGTGCTCAAGTCCCTGTTACAAGTGGTGGAAGGTGAGTATATTTTTTCACCGGACTGTCCACTCTTATAGGCGCTAAAAGTTTCTTTAGGCAGAACAGAACTGAAACTAACAAGATCAGTATGTTGTTGTTTAAACCATGGAAAAATAGATTAACTTCTGTTGGAAAAATAGAAGGTAATGTATTGTCAGTTGCAGGAGATCTGTTGGGGGATTGTACTACCTTTCTTACCTGGACAGAAACATGCTTCTGGGGCGTGCTGTTGGAGGCGGAGGCATATTTGTGTTTACTAGATCTCAACCCTTATAAGTTGAATTGTTTTATATATTCTGTTTCAGCTTATATAAATGCTAGTGCGTCTTAACTTCTAGTTTTTACACTAAATTGATTTGTAATTGATAAAAAAAAGAATTAAAAGATAACTATCGAGTTCTTGGTATATAGGGCACATTGTTCTCCACACAGAAAGCTTATGGCATGAAGGTGTTTCTAGCACAACTACAAAACTCATCTCTTTTTGTGCAAGCTAACTTGATTTAGGATAGACATTATTTTTCAAGGTGATTACCATTTTCGAACCTCCACCAATCAGGCCTAATGTACGAAGACTGACATCGATCATCGACAGCATGTAAATCAGCGTGAAAAAATCTTCTGTAAATGTCAAAGATCAAGATTTCTGTTCGACAGCCGTAGCTTTTGAAAAATTATGTAAGTTCCAGAATATTTTTGCGGGTCTTGACTTCTGTTATCTTCTTATGAAAAGTCTTTGAAGCGCTTGCTACGTTCCTAGGAGTATGAAGTCATCTTGGAAAAAATTGCAGAGCAGAATGAACACATCTATATATTGAATAAATAGATCACAATGTCTGTGTATGAAATGTTACTATGTACCGATTCACTAACTTCAACAGATCATATCATACATCAAATTATGATGGGAAATGATGACTAAACTATAGCAAAAGTGGCCATTTTCATCGTTTTAAGGAACATGGAGGGAGAAAGGGTTCTTTGCTGCTTGGAGAAGAGCCCTTGCAGTATTAAGCTCCTCCGTGAGCGACCTGATCCGTGCATTGTATTCCTGAGCTTGACCATAAGCATCTGCCTCGAGCTCGCCGAGCTGCAAGCAGAGCCGCTCCTCGGCCTCCTCGGCCACCCGAGTCCGCCGCTTCATTTTCTCCAACTCCTGCTTCATCTTCCCTTCTCTTTCGATGCTCTTTCTCATCTCTGTCTCCAGCTCCTTGTTTCTCCTCCTCAGAGCCTCCCCACCTCCCTTGCCAATGTCGTCGATGTCGGGATGCAGAGCTGTGACAGTGGTGGTGATAGGAGCCATTGCAGGATATGACGCAGGAAAACTTTCGATCTAAAGTATGAATACTGGAGGCTATAAAATGAACATGGTATTTATAGAGGGAGCTATGGTTGAATTCTTGGACATAAGAAACGAAATTATAAGTCATAAGACATGAACTTATGCCGGGACCCTAAACTGATTTCTGTGCACATTTGCTGCAATATCAAAAAATTAGGAAAATTATGAATTTAGGAGATTTTGGAAGATTATTGAAATTTGTTAAAATTTAACAAAACAACAAACATATTTTTGTATTAAAAGTTAATTAATATTTTGGGTTTAAAGTTAATATCTAAACTTTTGTGCTTGAAATTGACTTTTCTTCTTGTTGTTTTATTCGACTTTTTAACGTGTATTCGTGTTCGCCGCGGTTGTGTAGCATGGAAGCAATTGACCAGATGACCATATCGGATCGGATGTCAATTTCTTCATGAAGGTCGTATGTAATAAGTCGTCTAGAAAGGTGACTTGAAATTATTTAATTAGATATTGATGCACTGTATATTTAGGCAGGAAATTAAATGGGTATTTTTGTTATGACATATTGTAACGAGATAAGTTAATCATAGTTTTAAATCTCTTTAAGTCGGCTCTATTTCATAAATTGTCGAGTCAAATTTCATAAATGATTTATATTGACTGATTTTAATTTAAGTTAAATAATAAAAATGATCAAAACATATTATTATTTTTAGATTAGTTAAATTAATATTTTTTAAATAATATAAATTATATATTTATTAATTCCAAATATCAAAAGATTAATATATACTAATTATATATAATTATTTATTTACATTGTTAAAAAATTAATATAAATGACTCCCGATTTGATTCCACGGTGATTCGACTCTATGACATACCAAATCGAGTCTGAATTTCAAGTTTTCAAACTATAAAAATAATATAGTTATAATCTCTGTACAGTTTTGATCAATCCCACTCGATTTGATCTTAGTGGAAGGAATAATAACTATAGGCATGCATCATTTCCTGAGCCTCTTTACAAGTCATTGACCTTGTTCTAGATATCCATCTGTTTTTAACATCATCTTAAATATCCATTGAAATTTCATAAATATCGGGCAAAATGGACCAATCTTGGTTACAGTTTCAGCACACGAAAATGTCAAAATACTTGCTTAACCGTGATTAATAGGGAGCGCCAACTGATTATAATATTCCGTATGGTGGGAAAACTTTCTAGACGATACCAAAAGAAAATAATTAGTATCACGCAAGGAAACCCGAGCATTTATTACTTGGAGCATATTCGCTATTTATTTACATGCGAGAACACAACATATTTCTATGTAAATTGATTTTAATATTGGCGATATTTTTGTCTATATTTAAAAAATTACACCCGTATGGTTTTAATGTCTGGCCAGTGGGTGATACTAAGTTTCCTCTATGGTAAGATCCATGCGATAGTAAAGAGCAGTGTTTGATGACGGCGGGTGCTGTGACGCAAGCCATCTTTTTTTATCCGAGCTTAGGATTGATAAAGCACAACACCCAAAATTTAAACCATACAAAAAATGCCTAAATGAAAACAATATTGATGGCATTAATATTATAAATGTTAACTGTTTATATACATGAGTACCTAAAATCTTACATGACCTGTATCTTTTATTTAGATCAATTTAGTGGGTCCTACTACCTAAAATCCACATTGTTAAAATAAAAAATTAAATGACAAGGGTAGTTATAAATTTTCAACTTAATTTAATGTTTCTAACCTATTCATCTTAATTATCAAAGTAATTGTAATAAAAATTACTTTTAAAATATCTATTAAATAGTTCAATTTTTAAAAATCTGAAATAAGTCATACTGTTGTCAAAAAAGATAACATTTTATCAACTTCCTACATATATACTCTAATTTAATATTATTTTGTATGGCCTACTAAAAAAATTAAATTAGACATCTAACTCATATAAACAACGTGAGGTCGTAGCTCACAGCCTCACCTCAATAAATAGAAGCAAGAACAGAAGAGTAAATGATGTTTGAGTGTTTGACAATGTCGACCTGACTCTAAAATGGTTCAAACTTAGTCATTTACCCTTCCTTCAATAATACAATATTATACATGATACAAACAAGAATACAATATTATACACATGATCTAAACAATGACAAAGACATTATTTACAATACATCTTACATAAAAAAATATATTGAAAAATACTATATATGAATTCAATGTAGTATGAATCTTGGGTAGTAGAGAATGGTGTAATATTAATTCATCGTCTAAGCAAATATCTAATATTATGGGCTAGGGCTCATGCTATGGTGCATGAAGAATTGCCCTTACAATATGAAGCTCCTCCATGAGAGACCTCATACGGTCATTGTGCTCCAGAGCTTGACCAAGGGCCTCCGCCTCTAGCTCGCCGAGCTTTAAGCGCAGCCGCTCCTTGGCCTCCTCGGCCACCCAAACTCGCTGCTCCATCCTCTCCAACTCTATCTTCATCTTCCCTTCTTTCTCAATGCTCTTCTTTAGATCAATATCCTCCAACTCCTCATTGCTTCTCCTCAATGCGTCGATCAGAGTCTTATTTGTGGGTCTGCGAGATTGTTAAGATCTTTAATATTATTCAGAATTATGAACGTTGGAGGCTGGACAGGTATTTATAGAAGCAAGCTATGGAGACTTTTCTTCTTCTTTTTTTTCCCTTTTTTACCCTTAATTTTTTTCCTTAAAATTTTTTTAGAGAAGCAATCTATGAAAATTTGTGCATTTGAATTTATGGAGCTGCCCAAGACTTATTTTTTTTTAAACTTAGGCAGTTTTTTTAGAATTTTAAAGATAAGAGGAAGCAATAGTAAACCATTTATAAATTCAGGTCTTCAAATTCACTTGAGGAATTTGGGTAAGCTGGGCACAAAAATGAAGGAAATTTCACTTCTGACACATGACCTTACAAATTAGGAACTTGTTCAATGCGTCAAATTCGTTAGGCATGAATGGTATGAGGTGCCCACAAATAACTTTGTATATAATAAATTTCAATTATAATTAATATTTGTTAGAATTTTTTTACTATAACTATGCTATTATTATTTTTTATATGGACTTTTGTATTAGATCATTATAAGCAGTGTCGCTGATTACAGGGTAAGCTTCGCCTTGGGTTTCATACAAACGGGAAGTATTAATAGTTATATGCCTCCATATAGAATTACGTCAAAGCTCCTGCAATAAAAGAGTTTTTAATACTAATATCATGTAAAAAATGCCAATAATTATCTTATAAACCTTATTATTTACAAACAATTAAAATTATCAATGACTTATCCACAATAAAATATAGTAATTTATATGATATAATATTATAATTATCAATTGGTCCGTTTCAAAAGAGGTAAGTAGCTCAATATCATGAAAACCTATATCATATTAAAAAAATTAATATAGTTTTAAACACAAAGTATGCTAGCTTAAGGGAGAGTAATTACCCGTTATAAAATTCAACTATATCATCATATTACATAAAGTACTAATTAAAAATATTTTTTATTTTTCTTTTTTCGATTTTTTATTCTCTCCTTGCACATGATTCAAATAAGAGTCCATATAGAGTGCAATTCTAAGCAACCAGCGCCGTTTAGAGTACAGCGTACACACTGGTGAAACTACAACAACACATATTTTAGAAGCTAGAACTTGGAACACTCACGTACACTTCTAGCTGGCTAGTAGCTACTACACATCGATCGACGATGACAAACGTAAAATTTCGAGCTTTAATTAAGTTTATGGACGAGATGGAGGCCCGGGCTTGAAACTCCTCTTAGCCGGAGGTGGTGGCGACGTCGTGGGAGGAGAAGGCAGTTTTGCTTTTGCTGGTCGTTGCTTACTATATATTGGTGGAATAATACTCTTTGGTGGAGGAGGAAGAGGATGGGGGTGCATCCAACCGAACTTTGGAGGCGGGGAAGCATACCCAATAGAGCATTTTGGTGGTGGAGGCTGATTACAAGCTCTTCTACCCATTTGGGGTGACGGTGGATGGTGGTTCACTCTATAAGGTGGTGGTGGATGGGGACATATATTGGTAGAAGGCAGTGGTGGTGGTGGTGGTGCATGGAATGGGCCTGGGAGATGGCAATGGTGGCGACGGTGGTGATGGCGGTGGCGGTGGTGGTGCCGGTGGTGATGGGGCGGTGGAGGAGCTAGCATGTGAAGAGACTCGAGATCAGGTGGGGAAGGTAGAGATACTCCATGGCCAAAGCACGAAGCAAGAGCTACGAGAAACAAATGGAACAGTGCCCATGAGATGAAACTGCTCATTTTGCTTATCAAACCTTCTTACTCACACGGATAGTACTTGACTAGTGATATATTTATTTTATAGACGGAAAAAAGGTGCTGCACTTTGATCAACATATATTATCAATAAGTAGAAACAGCTACCTAGTGATGCTCAACATGAGTCATGAGAGGAGAGAGTAGTAGATGATAATTAAACCATTGGAGGGATTAAGAAAGATTAGTTCACATTTTCACATGTCTATGTAGAGTGATGTACTGGGTGAGATCCAGTATACTAGAGGATAAGCCATGCTGCTTCCGAGGCTAAAACTGCTTGGCTCTTTCGGCGGGGAAATGTTTTGTTAATGGAAGCAATGTTGGGGATCACCTTTTATTTAATTTAAAGGGTCTTCCCCTGGTTTGCTTCATCTTTGCCGGTTTATCTTTAGAACTTATCATTAAAATGCGTGAAATAATGTAATATGTGCTTGTGTTTAGTCGGGGGTTGATTTTCACATAAGATTCCCCGTATAGTTAATTAATTAATTAGTCTTATATTTGACATTTATTGTAGTAAGATTTAATTTATTAGTGAAATTTGATTAAAATCTTTAATTTTATTTAATAACTTTTGAAGAAAGAATAACTAGGCCCATCAATTTATATTTTAATCAGGTCATTACAAATACTATTAGAGTTAATTTGAAACCATATTGGATAATAGTCTTTATTGACATGGATTAGGGTTATAAATTATAAAAAAAATTTTAGGGATGGAATTTCCTTAAAATAGATAGACTGTAAGATCCATTAAATGGTTAGTGTCAGCTACCGTGAATATATTTAGTTAATCTTACATCCAAAATATACTTATCAAGATAAAATTTAATATATTAATAGTGTTTAAAATATTAAATTTTTATTAATTACTTTTAAATAGATGAATAGGTATGTAAATTTGTATTTGATTAGGAAGTAACTAGCGTATTGATAAGAGTCCATGCACCCGAGATGTGTGTGGGATTCAATGCTTCAAATGTTTTTGTCATAGTTCATGATGTAATTATTCATATATTACAAAACAAGGAAAAGTAGGCTTCAACACGAAGAAAATTTTTGTGACTACAAAAAATACTGAAGCCCGGTTTTCTTGTAGCTATTATACTATATTCTAGCTGGGTAAAGCAATTTTTTCCCCCATGCGAAGAATTATTTAGTAGTGCGCAATGCATACAAAAATGTTACTGAGTATCTTTACATATAGCAAGTAATGGATTCATAATTATTAATAGAGTTAAAGGTGCACCAAAAAAAGAAAGACAATTGACGCATTTTATTATCCTGGTTTCCAAATTATTTTTCACCGGTCTGAAAAGTAAGGTATGTATTACGATACACTTATCTGTGAGATTTTTCAATTAAGTCTTATATATAATATCTATTGTGGTAAGATTTTATTTATATATAGGAATAAATTATAGATCTTTAACTTTGGCCAACTAGTTTTGAAGAAATAATTTAGTCTATTATGTTATACTTTAAGCCAGTTCGTTAAAAATGGTATAAGAGTTTCCTAATTCCATGTTAGATGATGGGTTGAACTAGGGACATTGGGTAAACTGCCGGTTATAAGCCAAAGAAGGTCGTGGGCTGAGGTTAGTAATGAACAAGTGTAAAAATTTCGATGATGAAATTTCTTATGGTAGGCGGATTGTGAAATCCGTTAATTTAGTCTCATGTTTAAAACCTATTTAAATAAAATTTTAAAAATGAACTATAAATCTTTAATTTTGGTTAACTATTTTTGAAAAATAATTTAGTTCATTAATTTGCACATTTGGATGGGTCATTATAAATAGATCATAGTACGATAGTTTAATCATGGGGGTAGTTGA
>JAURVB010010480.1:0-63007 GCA_033002965.1 Piper betle | reverse complement strand
AGCTAGGCAATGCTACTTCCTTCTTCACAAATGATGCATCAAATCAGACATGGCCATCCCACAAATGCTTTATCCAGCATGATAAATATTCAGCAACAATTCTAACTCATCACAATTTCTCTTAATTTCTTTTCATTCTGCATTTGCTCGGTCTATGTGTAACATTTCTGTTTGGTCTCTTTATCCCTGGGTAACCGGTAAACATATATACATACAGCATGTTTGCGGTATCTGAACGTTCTATCATGCATTTCAATGTGTCTTGGCATGTTTATTTGTCTCCTGATTGTCATCCTGTTTTTGTATTATAGGTAGATCCATCTGGATAGATTCTCTCTGTCTATCAGCATTAGATTTTCATCTGCATTCTCAGATATCGTTTGTGCCCTTATCCTGGGCATTCACTCATCTGACCTTCTCTGGTGACTTGATGTAGATCGTTGTTGTGTGTTCTCAGATTTCTTGTACATAGTTTCCATTTCTGAGTTTGTATTTTCTGTGCTTTTCAGCGTGTACCTGAATGTAACCCAGTGGGAAAAGGTCGTGTTAAAGTACCATGGATGTACAACTAAATTATGAACTATGTTCTCCATTAAGATGGCAGTGAGCACTATGTTAAATCATCATGTGTTTTTGGCCTCAGTATTCAGATGTTGACTCTCTTCATGGCTGCTCACGTTTCTCTCAATGGGAGGAACTCACAATTTCAGGGTGGGCGATATATTGCATGGCCTCTTATGATTATGTGGCGTGTGTCAGCTCAGCTGCGGTCATCATGTGATATCAGCAGCTCTCATATGTGTCTTCCTTTTCTTTATCAGACGTCTTATTTTATTTCGATTTATGTTGTCTTCTCGTCAAATTTGTATATATTTGCCATTGCTTCAGCTGTTTGGCATGCAGTATTCTTCTGTTTCTTCAACATAGTGGTAGTATGTCTCAGTCGGACAGGGAAACATATTCTGTTGTGACTCTCAGTAAACACTGATGATTATCCATGTTGGCTTGGAGTCTCAGATATGTCTTGGCTGTGTGTTGTTTCAATCTAATTCAAAGTGGGAGAATTCATTGAGTCAGGCAGCAGGCTCTGTGATATTCTTTCTTAAATGTCTTTCTCATATGCAGTAGCATTCTCTGTGGTCCTTGGACTGATTCTCAAATGCTGTTGCTTCGGAAACAAATGAATGGCATTTCTGTGGCTGTCTCTTCCCTCTGTTGATATGTATCTGTTTCTTTTTCCTTCATATTGCCATTCTAGATTTTCTGTATATATTCAACTAGACGTAAATATTTGGTGCCTTATGTCTCTTGGAAACAATCGGCAGAGAATGCTGGTCTTCTCCCTTGATCACAATGTAAAGGCTTTATACTTATCAGCAGAATGTGGATTTCTATCTATTCTTGTTTCTGTGATATTGGTACAGCCGGGAGGTTTCTATTTGTTGACTTTGTACTTTCTTCAAACAGTTGCTCTTTAATCTCATGTGATATTTCTCTTTGTAGTTTGCTCTCTTTAGGTTGGCTGTGTGACTCAGCTCCATGAACTCCTTCAGTTCTACTTCTGGGGTCTCTTCTTTCTGTGTGCAAACTAGTCTTCTGGGGCATATCTGGGTTTGGTCAACTGGAAATATCTCGGGTATTTTGGGTTTCTGTGGGCTTGTATGGGCTCTGTTAGGTGATTTCATCTGCTTTCTGTCTGCATTATCATTATAAATGCAGCGAAAAATCACACCACATATATGTGTGACTTGTTTCTGCTGTGTTATTACTATTATCAATATGGGCTTCTCATGGATGTAAACGTAACAGCAATGTGTGCTCTATCCTATTTATAACTGCAACCTTTCCTGCCAAATCTTGATATGGCTATCAGATATACAGTGATTCAACCGCTCTTCTGATTTCTGTTTCAGTTCTTGTTTCATCGTCTCTATTTATTCAGGGCAGGGTGTGATTTATCTTCAATCTGTTAATTCGGTGTTTATTGCTGTTGCATTTCTAGTAAGAATGGGAACATTCTGCATATGATGGTGGTATCAAAGGGTGATATATGCCTTCATTTGTGTGTCTGGACTCTGAATCCCTCATGATTTATGCATTAAATGTCTCAGTAGCCTTTGGTGTGTCATCTATCAGATTGCTATTGATTTTGTCTTTATTTTCTTCATGGTCATCCATGGGCTCTGTCTCTGATGTGTCTATCAGTTCTGTTTTGGATATCCTTTACAGATGTCAATCAAAGCATTCAGATGTGGTATTATGATACATAGATCTGATATAGATGTGGATATCTGGTTTTGTAGTTGGTATACGCTCTATTTCTATTCAATATCAAAGTTTGATCTTCTCCATGGTGGTGGATGTGTTAATGTGTCTAAAAACGTTGTTTAGGGATGTGTTAGAGTGTGGGCTATCTAATATACAGTTTATATACAGATGATAATCCATGAAACAGATCAATGTGACAAATCTCACGACTCCTGGTAACTCTACATTCAGTATCACTCATGATGAGCATGTTTCTCAATCTGTACTAATCTGCACTCTTGGCAGTTCAAAATTGTTGAAACAACATCTCTGAAGTCTCAGAGGACTCACCAACAGAGGTTCATTTTTTCTCTAAATAAATATTGATGAATATGACACAAATTAGTCCCAGTTTAATCTTAATCTCAACTCTGACTCTACCTTTGTGTGCAGGCTCTAGTAAATATGTGGGTATTTCTTAGATACTCAATGCGTTACCTAGTATTATGAGATCCCTATTTAAATATTCAGCTGGGGTGAGGTCCATCCTCAATAAAGTCGGTCCCTTATAAATTCTATAAAACCTATTAATACAAAGTCTTCTACTGAGACAAAGAATAAACTACATATAAAGGCAGGACTGTAGATGTGGCAAATAAAGGATGAACTATCTCAACTACAGCTGAACACCTCTCTGCCTTTATTCATCAACTCTCTCTTTTGTATACTCTTCATAGATACTTCCATATGCTCTTCTCTCAATCTGACCTGCTCTCAATCTGATTCATCCATTCGTGTGTAGATTCTCTCAAAGTCTCTCTCTTCCTCTCTCCACAAATATATTCACCGTGTCAAGGAATCATCATCCTCCATTTCATAGCCAGGTCAAACAACTCTTCACTTTATAAATAGGTCTACATAAATCGCAAATATACATTCTCTTCTATTATACATTACTTTACTCTCTTCCACCCTCATTTATTTTCTATACATATCTAGTTGTTGATTTTACTCATTGATTTTGTTAATAGAGCAGTGGGTGTTGCTTTGTCTCAGTGGTAGGTTGCATGGCTGGATATTGGTAGTTTTGTGTCTTCCTCATTCAGCCTAGTTTGTCTCTGACTTCCTCAGTTGGTGTTTATTTTGGCTCTGGGTTGTGGTTGCTGCTCAGTTTCTTGATGTGATTTTGTACATATGTATATTTGATTTGTGCTCTGTTGATTCTTCCTTCTGATGGTGATTATGTGGATACTTACTTTGGGTATAAATCTATTTCATCTGGCTGTGTCTCACTGTCTTTATTTCTGCACTCAGTTTGGTGTGCAATGTGTCTCTGATTATGGAGGGGTTTTTAGAATCTGTTAACAGCTGTGATGGTGGCACTGTATTTTTTTCTTTGATATGTAATTTTGGTGATTTTATTTTGCTCGGTGATATGTACAGTCTCTTCTGTAGTCATTAGTGCTTCTTTTCTCTGATATTGATGGTGCAGGCTCCTGTCTATCAGAGTATGTGGTATCCATCCTGGCTGTGTAATGTTCATCTTTGGTAGATCAGCATGTTTTTGTCTATTATGTGAATCCAGTATTTCTGTCAGCTATTGATTAAATACATCCTTTCTGTTTGTGTCTTCTCTCTGTTGTGACTATATCCTGTACTAAGCAGTATGTTCTTTAATGGAGCTCTGCTAAACAATTTTCTTTGTAACTCATTTCTTCTATCTTCTTCTATGTGTTTTATGGACTGTGGTGACTTATAAGGGCACTGGCATCAGTCATTATCTCTGATTCATTTAATTCTAGATGATTCCATCAGTGGATATGCAGCCATGTGACTCGACGTGGTGATTCTTGGCTCTCAATCTTCTACGTTCTGTTCTACCATATGTGATTTTTTCTCTGAGCATGTAATAGGTTTCAGCATATTGTCAGCATGTGGTGGGTGTCTGTATGATTTCTCAATCAACTCAGTTGATTCTCTTCAATCAGTTATTTCTTTTCTTTTCTGCAGACTTCATATGAAGGTAGCTGTCGAATGGAAAAAAGACTGGACTTCCACAGATCATGAAAAAAATTGCTCAAAACATATCTGCTCAGCATTTATGTGTAGATTTTCGATTTCTTCTGTTTGTACAATCAGTTAAATATGTTGTTACAATTGGTGATACTCAAAGCAGTTTCGATGATGTTTTCTCAAACCTAATGCAGTCTTCAGACGTGTGATTATGATATGTGAATGGATACTTAATACTTGTAGATAAACATACCTGAATGGAAAAACATAAATGTCTTCTTCCTCATAGATATAAATTGTTGATTTCATTCTCAACATAAGGATATCTGCAGAGATTCTGAGATTATTAGGCCCACCACATCAAAATAAATATGTATCAGATATTGACACTTGTTTCATCCAGGTATGTTTCTGTAGCTTCTTCTTCAACAACTTCAGTATTTCATCTTTAAACATTATAAATTGTCTCTCTTTTGTTCTGTGTGTCTCACGTTTCTGTTGGTAAATGTGTCAATTTTAATATATTTTGTTTCAGCTCATTTTGTTCTCCATCTCAGTATTACCTGTTGTTTCTGTTGTTCTTTGTTGATCTCAAACATATATAGTGTGTGTCTCTCGTCGTTTTGGATATTATTTCTCTGTCATCCTAGTTTCTGTGGTTAGGGCTTAGTGATCAGTATGTAGAACATTTTGTGTCTAGTGGTATGTAGCCCTACAGGCCTCAGGGCATGTACAAAGTTTCTGGACTCAGCATCCAGCTCTGCCCTTCTTCAGTGGCTCAGGGCTCTTGTGTATGGACTGCCTCCAGCTCTTCAAATACAACTTGGAAAATACAAAGAATCCACATTTTCAACAGAGTGTTCAACCTTCAACAACACAAATATAGTTTCACCTCTAGATACAGAGAAACTCAGCTTGGAGAACACAGATTCTCAAAGTGACTGAAATCACTGGCAGCACAATCTGAGCTTCACATAGCTTCCATTGCAAAGATATTATATTATGTGCATTAATTAGTTTCTCAGCTCTGAAATATTTCTCAAACACATGTTTTCCAAATATTTGAAAGCATGGCAATGATTGCTTCCTCATCCTCTCAGATATCACTTGAGATATCCTCAGCCATTTCGGTGAAACAGGAAAAAGCTAAGTGATAGATAACACCTTTCAACACAAACATGGCAGCAATGCTTCTGCACTCATGAATATGTGGTGCTATCAGTAGTGGTATTAAGAACTCTGTCTCCATTGAGCATGAAGAATAAATATATCCAACATGAGACTCTCAATCTTTATTACATGGCTGACTACAATTTGGTATCTTCTCATCCAACACACAAACAAATCTTATGTGAAATTTTGGAAAATATTTTCAATCTTCATCCTGTGTGTTTGCAGCAAATTTTATTTCTGCCTCTGTTTTGTTGTTTTAGCCTTTTCTCATTCTGTTTTCAACTCTCAGTATTCTTCTGTTTCTGCTCTGATGAATCTTTCAGCAATGTGTATCCTGAATGTCTCTTTTTTTGTTTCATCTGATTGTTAGACTTCAATTTCCTGTGTGTTTCAATTCTCTTATGTACAATGGGTATCCTTAAATTATTCTTGCTCTTGTGTATATGTTATTGACTGTACTATGGTAACATAGATTTCCAGGTAGATGTAGAACCTCTGTTCTGACATATTCTAAGCATGGGCAGATGGGCTGCTGTGTTGACCAACTAAACGTTGATTGACAGAAACCCAGTTTATAGTTTTCTCCTTCTTCCTTCATCTGGTTTCAGGGCTTCTAGGTGGTTTTGTAATGTGACCTTAATCTGATGGAAAAAAGGTGTGTTTTCTCACCAAAGGCAGCACAACTGAGCAGGCACAGACATGTTAGCATACGGGGTTTCTTATGTTTCCTGGGTGGCATTTCTCACTCCCTCCACCAAGGCACGTGACTGGGTAAAACCTGAATCTACTGTGATATAGGTATCGTTCAAGTAAAGAGACATGCCCATGAAGAATTTAGGACAATCTTCCATTTTTCTAATGTGATATTGACGTATTACAGTGAGCATATACAAATATAGTTATACAACCAGCTTCGCAGCACTCACAGATTTCACTTTATCCATTTGAACAGCGTTCAGCTGTTTTCGCCTCGTTGGTTGTATTATTTTTTGTTGACGACGGTGACGGTGACTCGGACGTCGGCCGTGGCGGCGGTGGCGCGCGGCAACGTTTTGGGGAAGAAAAGGTCGGGGAAGAGGAAGAAAAGGGCTGGTGGCAGTTTCGTAAATAATACTTGACTCGTCTCCGGCTCGAGTCAAGTATAATAACTAAGTCGTATTAAATCCTTAAAAAATTCATAAAAATCAGGAAAAATCCCGTAAAATCAAACAACACCAAATATCGTAATGATATGCTCTAGAATTATCAACCCACCCAAACTGCCCGTAACGCATCCTAACGCGGTAAGCGGCCTAAGACTAATTCTACGATCCACTATATATGAAACTAAAATTAAAAAACTAACTGGCATACTCTCATATATCTGATAACTCATTCTGTTCTGCTGTGTTCATGACGTTATCATCATATACTTGGGTACGCATGACCCTCATAGCTCATACACGCGACCGGCGTCGGCTCGGTACACGTGTCCTGAAACTGACTCAACTCGAAAATAATGGTCGACCCGACCGGTTCTGAATATAAAACCCTAACTCGAATCGTGGGTTTTACAGTATATATGTTTGGATATACGATTTTGACAGGGTGGCCCCTAATTGCATTTTAGGGGAAATTCTGTCCCTTTTATTTTATAATTTTTACAAATTTTGATTGTAATTGTGTTGGTGTGAAATTTAGGTTGCATGTCATCCATGTAGTATCATGTTAGGGTTTTATGAATTTATCCATGCATAACAAGTCGTATTTACATCTTAAGACGCCGAGATTGGATCCGTATGAGTTAGGTTCTGGTTAGCCAACATAACCGGGGCTGGTTACATGCCGGTTCGGTTCACGAGTGTGAACCGGATTTGGGGTGTTACACAAACTATCCAGAGGATGTTTATTTAACATCAACATAACTCTACTTTATATAGAAGAATATGTGTATAATTTAAGAAGTCAGTACATTAAATTTTATTAATATGTGTAGAATTCAAGAAGGTACTACATTAAATTTTATAGAAAAGAACATAATCACAAATAATTATATTAAATACCAACAATTAATTTGATAATAAAAAGTCAAAAACTTATTATTGACTTATTGTGAATGAATGTTAAACACACTCACAACTCCCAATCCCAAAAATTCAATAAACAAAATTTATTTAAAACTATTCATTAATATCATTATACCGATATGATAAAGGTCAATATTAATTCTTAAGAATTAATTTAGTTAAAAATTATTTATGGTTCATTCTTAAGATTTACAAAACTCCAATTAAAATAGCCTTATTATTATTATTATTATTATTATTATTATTATTTTGGGGTTTTACAATCTACCCAACTTGGAAATTGTCGTCCTTGAAAATATAATAGGGTCTCATAAAGAGAAAAATCGGGGTTTTACAATATTGCTAGTTGATACGCCACTTGTCCAATATGTTCTATCACATCAAATGGTCTGATATATCATCTTGAATCTCATTTTCCCCTTAGTCGAAGAGACCTTTAGAAGAACATGATATCCTACCGCGGAAATGAACCTCACGTCAGCGTTGATTGGCATAACTTCTTTGTCGGTCTTGAGATGATCTCATTCTCTTCCTGATCTGCATCACTACCTCTTATGTTGGCTAGATTACTTTTGGCCCAACTATTATTGGTTCACTGCTTTGTACCTAACATATTGGAAATCGATATGGTCTACGATATAATGCCTTAGATGATGTCATTCCAATACTGGCTTGATAACTGTTATTATATACAAACTCTACCAGAGGCAAATGCTCTTCCCAAATACCACTAAAATCCAGCATGCATCCTCGAAGCAAATCCTCTATATATGGTTGGTCCGCTCAACTTGCCCATCTGTCTAAGGATGAAAGGCTAGGTGTGGGCATTGGTCGGACGGATGTCGGACAAGTTATTGTTCGCGTCCGTCAAAAATTTTGTCGGACAAAAACTTGTCCAACTGAGTTAATGTCCGACTTGTCCGTCAAGCTCGAACAACATCTGTGGACAATCCAAAATTATACCATAATTACTAACCCTAGCCCTACTTACCAACATAATCTGTTGCTGCCACCACCCTCCCTCGCCCTCCCCAGCCCTCCCCATGTACCTACTCGCCGCCCTCCTCCAACCTCCGCCACCCTCCCCCGCCTCCTCTGACCTCCATCGCCCCCTCCCCTCCCTCCGCCGCCCTCCCCTGCCCTCCCCTTTCCTCCTATCGCCGCCCTACACCTCCCTTTGCCGCCACCTAGACTTTGTCGCTGCCTGCCTTTGCTGCCCTGCGCTCCGCCGCCTGCCTCTGTTAGATTGCCGCCCTCTGCCTCCACTGAACCGCCGCTCTTTGCTGCCGTCAGTATAAGATCTCTCCTTTGTTTTGAATCAACATGAGTAATACTTGATTATTTTGATGACGCCATGAGTAATGCTGATTATTTTATATTTTGGAAATACTTATAAGGTTAATAATTATTAAGTTAATAATTATTTATAATTGAATATAATGCAAAAAAATTATACTAACGAAATTGTGTAGCGTTTGAATTATAAAAATTTGTGCAATTATTTGGTAAAGGAAGCTTACATCTTGAAGGGAATATGTACTAAATGCAAATTTATATATATATTTTAGAGATGGATCATACAAATTCTTTACTAAATGTAAATGAGCAAAGTGGAGGTGGAAAAGATAAAAAAATCAATTGCTAAAGAAAGAGAATCTATGGATGGTTCATTATCAAAAAAGAGGAAAATGACATTCAGTGTATAGGCCTATTTTGATAGAAAATATGAGAAGAATGGTATATCTGCTATTTGTTGTTACTGTGAAAAGAAATTTGAGGGAGCAGGTAATTATGGAACTACTCATTTATGAAGGCATATTAAAGGGAAATGCCCTAATTTCAAAATGAAGAGGGCAAAAAACATAAGTGATGATATTGGGCAACAAATTTTAAAGATGGGAGTGAAAGAAGATGGTGAAAATAAAATAGAAGTTTGGAAATTTAATCAAGGAAAGAGTAGATTAGAGTTGGCTGAGGCATGGTTGTATGAATCAGAATCGGAATCGGTTTTCAAGGGAGTCGGAATCGGAATCGGAATCGAATCGGTCTAAATCGGTCATATATAATAATTTGACAACTCATAACATAAATATATAAAATTAGATATTGATGGAATTTTGATATTATTGTATGTATTATATTTTATGATATTTTTTCATATTTTTAAAAAAATTTAAATTATTTAGAGTTAGTTATTATTTTTAACTCGAGTCGGCACGAGTCAAGTTTTAATTATGAGAATGCCACTCCTTATTTCTTTCTCTTCGCCTCTTCTCTCCATCTCAGCCTCCTCTCCAAGCCGCTCGCCATGCCGCCATGCCCTTCCCCCTAGACCCAGCCCACCCCGCCCCGCCCCCCTCCCCACCAGCCTTGCCCCGCCCCCCGCCCTATCCCTCCACGCCGCCCGCCCCTTCCCGCCAGCCCCGCCCTGCCCCCCGCTAGCCCCGCCCTGTGCCTCCCCGCCACCGCCGCCCCACCTCGCCTGTGCCCCCAGCCCTGGCCGCGCCTCCAGATCCTCCTGCGCCCCCAACCCAGCCTCGCCGTCGCCCCTCGTCGCCGCCGCCGCCTCTCGCCGTCGCGCCCGTCGCCTCTTGCCGTCGCCCACGTCGACACTGCCGCTGTCGCTCGCCGTCGCCGCCGTCACTACCGTCATCACTTGGGTAAATTCTAATTTTACCCATGTTTAAATAATTTAATTAATATCAAACCTAGGGTATTTTAGTCATTTTTTTAAAAAAACAATTTTTCCCGATTCCGATTCTGATTTAAATCGGTCAGAATCGGGTAAACCACCTGATTCCGAGCCCGATTTGGGGCTGACCGATTCAGCCCCAAAATCAGATCAGCAACGTGCCAATCCGATTTAAATCAGCCGATTCCACTCGGAATTGGCCAATTCGTGCAACAATGGGCTGAGGCAATTATCTTACATGAGTATTCATTTTTAATTGTGGAACATGAAGGATTTAGAAAGTGGGTTAGTAACTTGCAACCACAATTTGTGATGGTTTTTAGGAGAACAATTACAAGAGATTGTCTTCGAATTTATGAAAAGGAGAAAAAAAATGTATTTGACATGTTGGAAAAAGTTAAGGGTCAAATTAGTTTTACCAGTGATCTTTAGACATCTTCACAGAATATTGTTTATATTATTTTGACAGCTCATTTTATTGATGACAATTAGAAATTACAAAAAAAGTATTGAATTTTGCCAAAGTTGAAAGTTGATACTAGAGAATGCATAGCCAAGTGTCTTATTAGTAAAATTTGTGAATGACAACTTGATAAAAAGGTTTTTACGGTTGCATTTGACAATGCAAGTGTAAATGATGGAGCTGCCAAAGAAATGAAGTCTTTTTTCTCAAGTAGAAGTCCAAATCTTGCAGGTGATTGTTTTCATGTGAGATGTTGTGCTCATATTTTGAACTTAATTGTTCAAGATGGGTTGAATGAGATTGCTAAGTCTATAGAGAAGGTTCGTGAATGTGTGAAATATATTAAAGGTTCAACTATAAAGAGTGATTGTTTCTACAAATATGCAAGTCAGTTGAATGCACCTAAACATTCTTTAGTGCTTGATGTGAAAACTAGGTGGAATTCTACTTACAAAATGATTGGTGTGGCTTTAGATTTCAAAGATATTTTTGAACATTATAGTTGCTTTGATGTGAATTTCATATGTCCTTTTGAGGATGAATGAGAAGATATAAGAGTGATACATGAATGTTTGGTTCCATTTTATGAGTTAACCGAAATTTTTCCGGCACTAAGTATCCTACATCAAATATTTTTTCAACATGATTTGTGAGCTCAAGCTTTAATTGATGGAATGGTGTAGTAGTAAATCATATTTGATGTCATCAATGGGAAATGCAATGTTGAAAAAGTTTGATAAATATTGGAAAGAAACAAATATGTTATTGGCGGTTGCTTTGATTTTGGACCCTAGATCAAAAATGACTTTTGTTGTGCACTATTTTCACACGATTTACAAGGAAGAGGGAGACGATATGGTCACAAAAGTGAAACAATATTTGACAAACATGTATAATGTTTATTCAAGTGTTGATAAGTCTAGAGGTAGATGTATGTCAAACAAGCTCATTATTGAAATTGAAAATTCATCAAATATTCGTCATATTGAATGCCTAAGTAAGAGATTGCAAGGAGTAAGCAAGTTGATTATGGAGTGTTCATCAAAGGAGCAAGCTCGAACTGAATTGGAGAATTATTCGGATGAACCAACTATTCTTTTGTGGATGGAGTGGATGACCAATTTGATATATTATCATGGTGGGATTGAACATAGTGAAATATCCTATTTTGGAAAAAAATTGCTCAAGATATTTTAGCCATTCCTATGTCAACCATTGCCTCCGAATCGGCATTTAGTATTGGAGAGCAAACAATTGACTCAACTAGGAATAGTTTGAGCTCGAAAATACTTGAAGCTTTAATATGTGCTCAAAATTAGTTGAGGAGTGAATATGAAGGTAATTTATATTTTATATCTATGCATTTTTTATTTTTGATATATTCTTTAATATATATATTTTTCTCTTACTATATTTTTTCCCTTGAAGGGAAACAATAGAGTTCATCATCAAATTTATTTGGAACAATGAATATAGAAGAATGGGAAGATATTGATGATTATGTTGATGAAGATAATATTCCAACATCTTCATGTCTATAATCACCACTAGTGCCTTCTCCACCTCTGTGTGATTTTATTAGCTAGTTTGGAATTAATATGTTTGTGTGATTTTACTTGTTGGTTTGGAATTACTATGTTTGTGTGATTTTATTTGATGGTTTCTTCCTTGAGGATTTCTTATTTGACTTATTTTGAAAGTGGTTTGATATGATTATTAATGCGAATATATTGTTCTAAATTCCTAAATACAAAAGTGGTTTTTATCCTTTTTTTGTGTATGTCATTTTTGGTTATTTTAGGCATTAAATATCAATTTTATTGTATATTATGTTTTGTAATTTTCATAAAATATAATATTAGCATTAAAAATGTTGAAGGCATTATTTTATTAATATAAAATATCGAACATTTGGTCAGACAAAAAAATATCCATGTTTAGTTTGTTTTAATTCGGTCAAATTCAGTCATTCGGTCATGCTTCGAACATCGGTTGGACACGGACATTCAGACATCCATGCCCACCCCTATGAAAGGTTGTACTAAATATGAATTCAGTACCCATAGTTGCATGAAATGCTCTCCAAAATGGGATGTAAATCTTGGATCCCTGTTTGATATAATCTCCAATGGGATTCTATGCAACCTGACTATCTGATCTCTGTACAACATGACCAAAGTGGTTACTGGTTAATCCATCCTGATTGGTATAAAATGTACACTCTTTGTCATTCGATCTATTATAACCCATATGATATCTTTCTGTTTGCAGTTCTTAGACAAACTGACTACAAAATCGTTCATTATGCTCTTCCACTTCTACTTTGGGGTCTGTAAAGGTTGTAGTGTCCCACCTAGGCGAACATGCTTAGTTTTCACTTGTCGACATACTAGACATCTGACAACTGTGTCAAACACCTCTTTCTTCAATCCTAGCCACCAATAGGTTTGTCAAACACTGTAGTACATCTTCACTCCACTTGGGTTGGTGCACTATACATCTTGACATGTGGGCTTTATAAAGAATAATATTGTGAAGTCTAGAATCTTGTATGGAGCTCTAGAAATTGGTGTTGTGATTGATATCAACTCGATTGAAAGATCCATCTCTCGCTCTAGCAGCAATCTTGTGATTTTGATCTAGAGATACATCTACAAATTCCCTGACCACTAAAATCTACTCAAGGTTCAATCTATCCATACCAATGCTACTATCATCAATTTACTACCTTTGTCCAACTACCTTACTACATTCTGAAAGGATATCCATCTTCGTTCTCTATTTCTGCCTTGACCTTAGAAGAAAAGCAACGCCTCCCATTGCAGAAAGTCACCATCTTTCTTTGGCAGTCTATCATAGCTCTTTGTCTGGACATCCAATCAATGCCAAATATTACATCAAAGTCCTTTATCTTGAACAATATCAAATATGCCGCTAATGTCGCTATTGAGTTTCAACAGAGATATTATGCGCACACTCACCCATAGCCATAACACTATCAGTAGGAGTCGATACTAACAGTGAATGCGATAATCTTCTACCTTGCCTCCAATTCTATCTATGTGTGCCTATAATATAAATGAATGTATGTAGTCATAATCAAATAAAACTCTCGTAGGTACAAAGCCAACAAGAAGCATACCTGTCACAAATGTCGTGTCCTCTAATCTGTCACTGTGGCTGCATACATCTTGATTGATTGCTATTGTATTGGGGTAGTCGGTACTACTGGTCGTACTCGCTTGTGTTTGATCCCTTTGATCCTGCATTGGCAATGCCTGTTGCCTACTTCTTTGGTGTCTAACCTACCTTGCAGCTATTAAACCTCTCTGATTTTGTCCTCTCTGTTGCTGTCTCTGGCGACTGTTGACTTCTGCCTCTCTATCCCTGTGCTTGGCCCTTTTGGTCTCTCTATTGTTGTTGCAAGGGAGCTGAAAGTGTAAGTCTCCTTAGAGGTGCTGGAAGTGCTAACTATTAACATTGGCTAGTTGAAGATGCTACGACCCAATGTCCTGGTTGCCCACAACTATAATATACATCGGTGCCTATTCTGGACACACCTCTATAATGTAGTCTTCAACTCTAAGAAGGAGGTAGCCTACTATCCTAAACTTGGCCATTTATAGTTCTCACAGCAATGGTTAAACTCTTTGCTCTGGTTTGATATGGCCTTAGATATTATTACCTTTGATCCAAAATATTAAAGTCGAGTAGTTATGACTCTCTCTGCTTCGCCGACAAATTTTGTAATGTCACTAAAAATAACAAATTTTTTATCCAAATAAGCCATACAAAAAATCTCATAACGGTGACCTTGATAAAAATATTCTACTCTCTTTTATATGTTAGAACTAGATCTAGTACGAACCTTTGCGATGCTTTAAATTTGGCTTTATATTACACCGCTGTAACAGGACTATTTTGATATTTAAAATTCTCATTCATTTTTTTATACCATTAAAAATAAAAAAATATTTTCTATCAAATTCTGCCCGGACATCGCACACCATCTCAGTCGACCTCGACTTTTCCATGTGAACTGTTTCTGCCCCTCAGCTCGCTGTCAGAATCACCATTTCCAAAATCACTTCTTCCGCAACCTTACGTTTCTTCCCTGCTCTAATATCTCATCTTGCTCACCTCTTCTTTCTCCTTTCCTTCCCCTTCTTCAAATTCACGGTCAGCTGCATCTTCTATCTAAGCTATAAATCTGTCAAACTCTTCTTGGTCACTATCCACCGAATGTGCCTCCTGTACTTCCCGTGAGTCAGGAATTTCTTCAGAATCCAGTCTTTGGACAGGTTGGTTGTCACCGTGGAAGACATATGGAGTGCCTTGTTTCTCTCATCAACAGCCCCAAAAAATGTTGAAGCTACTCTTTGTATGCAAGCCATAGCCACAGGATCCTCAGGGTTTAAACCCATCCTGCGATGCTGCTGCTCTATTTTTTAATGTTAAGCTTCTGGGAATCAAGAGCTTGCTCAAATCTTGCCTTGAATGATGCCTGCATTCTCAGTATTCATAACCCATATAGTCACAACAAGTCATCTAGACAGTGCCTTCAAAATACTTAAAACCAATTAAAGCAAATTAAACGAACGTGTCAAAAAATGAAATTAATTTGCTCATAAACAGCAACAGCAATCAGAGAGATTATTTTAAATCATAATAATGATTGCTAACTGGCATAACGCCAACTCTTGCTACTTGCTACAGAAAAATGTAAAAGGTAAAAACTTCATTTTCCACAAAATATTGAGAAGGCCAAGATCACGAATATACTTTCTCATCTTTAAATGATCTGTTTGGTGCAAGAGTTTTTTGTTTTCTCTCTTTTATATATGCTGTTAATATTTTATATTTATGTTGTTATAATAGTTTGATTGAATGGAATATTAGCGTGTATTTAATATAATTATTATAAAATATTAAAATATATTTCGATTGATTAGTATTAATTAAATTGTGATTTCAATTAATTGTTAAATTGATGTGATTGCCTCGATTACTAGTTATTATTGGAATTGAAATAAGAATATAAAATGTTTAACAATTATTTTTTTATATTATTAGTAATCTAATAATATTTTATTATATTTAGAGTTTTTATCGAAAAAAGAGATAATATTTTATATTACTAAGTAGAGGAAGTATTAAAATAAATTAGCGGAAAAAATTTTAATTAAAATATCAAAATTATGAAAAAAACAAAATAAAAAAAATTCAATATATATTTTTTAAGGGTGGCCCCTCACAATGGCCCGCCGGCCAACCCAGACGATGGACAAACAAGCCGCAAGCCGCCCTTCTGTAGAGGTGTGGCCTACATCCTAAAAAAGATTAGTCTTTTTTATTTTTTTTGATTCGTGGGTAGTTTTTTTTTTAATTAAATTTTTTTCCTTTACCGTATAATATAAAAAAGATAACTCTTTATCGGGTAAAAAACTCTTATATTTAATATATGTAGGCTTTGATTAATAAAATATGCCCATGCACGAGGTTGGAAATAGGGTCGACTATTAGGAAAATCGAGCTTAATATATAACCATTGCAATTAAAAATAAAATTAAGAAAAGTCACCTATTTTAAACACCGTTTGATTGGCCAATCTAACAAAAAGATTATAAAATATCCAAAATGCCTACCCAAGGCTAAGAAAAAGTTAAAAACAATTACAAAAAATAAAGTAAAGAAAAATAATTAAAAGAATCTGTAATTAAAAGAACTTGTGAAAAATTATAGGACTAGGAGCAGGCTTTAGTGACAGACAAAGAAAGTAATTGTAACGAGAAAGTATTTATTTTTACAAAGTGGTGTTAAATATGACGACCAAAAGAAAATAGAGCCTCAATCAAATATCAAATAGAATAGGAGAGATTATGTTTAATGTTTATAGATAATTTTTAGATATTTCTTATATTTCAGTCAATTTACATGTGTCCAAATTTTTGTATCTAATAACAAAAAAGCCGTGCTTCTCTGATTTAATGTATAATAACATATTATAAAACTTAATTCTTATGACCTAAATACACCTTTTATTTTACTCGTTTAAAACCAAAAATATTTTAAATGGCGTGAATTTTTGAATTAAGATTAAGATATATATATATATATATATATATATATATAATATTAAATAAGATTAACGGTTTGTCAGGCGTACGTAAATGAGGGCGTATCTAACAAATGTTACCGAATATGGTAGCGCATCCATCCACACCGAGGTTGACGCCTTCTCTTCTCCCTCTCGCCGGCGGCGGTTGCGTGCGGCGGAAGTAGAGCACGGCCACAATCGTCAACCATGCCGCAAGGTCGGCCCTTCCCCTCTTGCTATGTGCAGTTGGTCCTCCTTGTTTGGGTGTTGCTGTTCTTCAACTGTTTTGTTTTCATGGGTTCAACAAGGTTGGTTTGAAGTTTGAATTTGGTGTGTGTGTGTGTGTGTTTTGCAGAGCTCCCTGGCTTCTACTTCGATTCCGAGAAGAATCGCTACTTCCCGATCCGAGGCCCCATCCCTGGTTCCCGCGCTGCCACCCCCGGGGTTTCGCCTGGGCCGCCCTCCGACTCCCGCCCCCGGCTGTACGTTGTTCTTCTTAGCTATGAACGGATTTGTTGTTCTGTTTTCTTTTATGGGATTTGTTTATTTGCTGTGTTGTTATTGAAAGAAAGGTTGCATCTTTTGTTCTGTATAGCTTGCTCCTTGTGTTTTAACAGTTTTTTTTCTTTTTAAGTTAAGTTAGAGACCACTTCATGGCTTGCAGTTGGACTTGTAGTTGTGTTCAGTCTTGGGTTGATTGATAAAATTGAATCATTGTTCTTTTTACCTTCTTCAATAACAGTATGTATGTAGCATTGGCCTATTTTTTCTTTTTTCTTGTTTTTTCTTTGGCTATGACTAGTCATTCCATGTACTTAAGAAGCAGTTCTTGCATAACAATGTATCAGGTTTGAGACCTTACATGAAGAAAACTTTGAAATTTCCATTCGGAACTTTTAATGGGTAGTGATATGTTATTAGCTGATTAGGTCTTTATTACAACATTGTTAACTGTCAAACGGATCGTCATTGCTCAATTGTTGTGGGAAATGGACTTGTTGCTTTTAGTTTTTTATCACAAGTTATAGATTACATTGCATATGTACTACTTTCTCAAGGGTTGACCAATTAAAATATTTGTAGATTTTACATTTCTTTTTTGCCAAGAAAAAGGACCTTAATTAAAGGATTTTCTTTTAATTGCTGCATTAACCTTTCTAGCTATCGATACTGGAATAGGGTTTTTTTAATTTTATTTTGCTTGCTTCGTCTTGCAGAGCAATAAAGATATTTATGCTGGGAGGAAAGTATCTAAAAGACATGATCTTTTACTTAACAGAGAGTTGTGCGGAAACACTGTTAGCATGAGCAAGCAGAGGAAGAGCTTTCAGCAGGAGTACGAGAACCTGCTCATGTCTCATCCAACTGTACGTAAACTACTTGCAATACTTTTTTTCGCCTAGAAAAATGTTTAATGACCACTAATGAAGAAAGACCAGAGCATCTTCTGATGATCCTTGAACTCTATGTATTTTATAATCATCTTTCTAGGTGTGATTGTCTGTGAAAATTTTGAGTATTTGCAATGTAGTCTATAACTTTGACAAGCCATCCTTATAAGATTTATTTGGATGTGATCTGCTTGGTGTTTCAATTTATTCAAGTCGTCAGTTTTCCATTCATTAATTACCTCAATGATGTCTTATTTATATGGCATGTTCTTTTCCGTCCATTATTAGTTACATGCTGTATCCTTCCTTTTTTCTTTTTGGATTTTATGGCGCACTGTATTCCAACAATCGTATGTTCTTGAACATGCATGTTGGCAGTTCTCCATGCTTGTTTCTTTTCTTCATATATTTGAATGTTCTTTAATATTTTAATACTTGCCTACCAGGTTTGGAGATACCAAGGGACAGAAGGAAAATCCGATTCTGCTGTTGAAGAATTTTATATAGACGTTCAAACACCAATTGGGCAAAGACAAACAAGTGCTTTACTTGTGGGCAGTATGAGTGGATCTTTGAGGTAAAAGTTGGAAGCTTGGCTTTAAAATGCACTTATCTTGCTTACTATTCTCTACACACATAATTAATTTTTCTTTAAATCAGTTGTATGGATGTTGCTGTCTTTGTTTTTTTCCTTCATACCCTCCTCTTCCTTTCATTAGATTTACTGCAGTTTTACACCCATTAGTAAGCTTGGTGCAATTTCTTAATTATCTACCCATGGATACATATTTGTAACGATGATGACTAGCAAAAATTTCACTAGATGTTCTTATGCACTATGAAGGGGAGCCTTGGTGCAATTTGTAGGAGTTGCCGCTGTGTGACCAAGAGGTCATGGGTTCGAGTCGTGGAACTAGCCTCCTGCTAATGCAGGGTAAGGCTGTTACAATAGGCCCTTGTGGTCTGACCACTTCCTGGACTCTGCACATTTGAGATTCTTCGTGCACCGGGCTGCCCTTTTATGTTCTTATGTGCTATGTTTTGCAGTCTTTTTGAAATTGGAAATCCTGAGTCAGATTTTGAGGTTGGTATGTGCTTGCCGGATTGTGTGTGGCCACCCACTTCAAAGGACAATATGGAGTGCCATAATGTACCTGGAGCTGTTCACATCCGTAATGGAGCATTGGTACCATCTAACATATCTTGCATAAAGAATGTTAGGAGAAGCTCTTGCGGAGAAGTTAATGATTCTTTGGACAAGCAGCTCGTTCTGTATCCTATTGCTGAATTTTTCTCTCATTGTGGAACCTTTTTCTTTATGCATTTTGTTTAATCTCATAACATTTTAGTTTCAAGTTGTATAGAGGTCTTCAAATGACTACTTCTGTCATCACCATAAGTTGTGAGGGTCCAGATAATGCACTTCATTATTTGGACAAAACAGTTTTATCTTTTCAATTCACAAATTCGGATAGTTTTTCCAGTAGTCTTCTTGCTGTGCATTGTCATACAAGCACGAAAAAAGGTACTTCCCTATTGAAATCACGTAGATAAATGTGGGTAACTTTGTCTGAATTTAGAATTGGAACTTAGTGCAAGATCAGTTTCTGCTTAGTTTCAGCAAGCTTGCGTGCGGTCTTCTTTTAACTTTCTACGACAAAAAACATAGAAATTGTGGTTTTATAACTGCATTTCCAATGGCATGATTACTTTCTTTTCATTGTTAGTCTATGTTTACTCAATTGTTATCACATGCTTATTATTGCATCTTCAATAATTTACTAGTAGTAAATAAGACAACAGGCAACTTTGGATGCAAGTAAGACTTGACTCATTAGAATAGCGTGACCACACTCGGATCTGGAACAAGTGGTGGATCTGTTTGCCTTCTAAATCTTGAAGCACCACTTGATTTTAGCCAAGGTAATCCTACACTGCAAAGAAGAATGTATCGAATTACATCGCTGCCGTATACTATATGGACTGCTGATTGCCAACCAAATGGGACACTTGCTTCAGTTGGTACATCTATGAACTTTTTAATCTTTCCAAACTAATTACTTCTACCTTGATAAGTTAACATCACAAAAATACTTCTCTTGCAACTGTTCTCAGTCTACTTTTTCAATATTTTCATTTTCAGGAATGAATTTGGGAGCTGCGCTGATAAATTTAGAAAATGGAGCACTCACATGGGTTTGTCGTAGTAAGAGTGATATGTTGTCTCAACAGTTTGATCCATCGGTTAGATAAATACACTACGTGATCATGGGAACTTTTATGCTCATTTTTCATTGAAAAAACTTGTCATTGAAATGCTTGTTACTTCAATCCTTAGGCCTTCTTATGATGCCAAGTATGCTATTTTTTGGTATATTCATTAGAAATTTCTTCTTGCAGGGAAATTTTCTCTCTGTGGATTTAGAAATGGCAAAATAGCTGCTATTGACATTCGCCAGAAGCCAGAATCTCAAAGACATATTGTAGTTCATAGGTCTGCAATTCCTTATTCTAGGAGCAAAAACGACCACTTTCGGATATTAATTGCCAGACATCATCTCAGCAATGGCTTAAAGTATGGAAAAATGTGCTATTGGTGTTTGCATTATTAGTTTGGTTTTCTGTTTTGTCTTTGTTAATAAGTAAATGGTCTCTTTCTTCAGTTAAAAGGGAATATGGCTTGCTCAGGTATTGTTTGTGCGGCATCATCTGTCTGCAGGTATTTTGAGATTATATTCCGCATCCTCTCTATATTCTGTGGTTAGTTTTTCTTATGTTTATACAAGCATGATTTTAATTGATTAATTTTTTTGTTGCAGCTTGGTTACTCTTCAGTCTTATGACCGGTATTTTTTGGCTAGTTCTATGGATGGAAGTGTGAGTATTCAACTTCGTGCTTGAAAAACCAATATTGATTCCTGACCTACCTTTTTGAGTCTCTTTTGGTGAACTTGAAAGTTGTCTCGAAAAATTTATTGTATTTTCTGGCTTTTACTTAAATACTTTGAAAGTCTATTTGTTTATCAGCTTTATTTAGGCTTTAAAAGATTTGCTTGAAGATCGAGGATAGAAAAGTTTTGTGAAAATTTAAAACCTACTGGTGTTAAAAATTAGGATGCCAATACAAGTTTATATCAGCTTTTGTTATTTTCAGTTTTGACTTTGATCTTGGGGTCCCTTTTCCACAAATCCTTGTTTCTTTAGAACTAGTAGCATTATGTTTTTTGCATGATAGTGCACAAAAGAGCACATGTACAGTGCAGTGGCTCATGCTTGGGTATAAGGACATGGACAGAAATGCATCACCAACTTTGGCCAATAATTCATCTCATCGTGACTTGTAAGACCATTCATGTTGAAATCTGAAAGTTTAATGGTTGAAGAAGCATTAGATACTGTTAAAAGTTCAATGGTTTAAGAACCATTTGATACTGTTGAAGCTTTGAAAAAATTAGGTATAGGAGTCCATTTGGGAACTCTTTTATTTGCATAAGCTCTTTTTTGCCCATCAGAAATCCTAGGGGGAAATTTGGATGTACCTGTAAATGCATGCCGGTCTATGTATCCAGCAGTCCATTTGCAGATTGTAACTCCCTCATTGCATGTGGATGGTAATAATTCTAACTCTAACTAGGAGGAGAGTGGTTGTCCAGCAGTTCATTTGAGGCCTCATTGTCATAGAATTTACGAAGTCAATTACTAAGTTTTTCATTGATCACACTGGTGAAAGTCAATTGAAAGTCCTGGAATTTTGTTCTTCATTCACACATGACAAGCACAGATTGTGGAATTGGCCTTTGTTTTTACTTTGAATCATTTATAGACATGAGGCTTCTTTAAGTTGTGTATACTGTATAGAGTGGGAGCTTTCCTGATGCACCATATCTTTTTCCAGTGATTTAAATTATTTTTTTGTTGAAAAAAAATTCAGAACTTGAAGTGCACTACATTTTAAAGTTGCATTCTAAATGATTTCATCAAACTATGTGTCCCATGATTTAAACTAATTTGCCATTTTTACTTTTATGTTTTCTCATTAGTGCCAAAGTTATTTATTCATTGGCAGCATTAAAAAATGCGGAGACAATAAGATGTTCTTTTTCGTATAATTCTTCATGCAGATCAAGCTTTATGATCAGCGCATGTGCTGTCACAATGCTATTCAGTCATATGAAGGACACATAAACACACATTCCCATATACGGCTGGGAGTTGATCCATCCGAATCATTTCTCATGTCTGGTGAGATATTTTTATCAATTAATATCTCAAGCATCCATGCTTTCCTCTTGATGATAGATGGATGGACAATTATTTTTCAATAGGTGGTGAGGATGGGCATGTGCGTCTCTGGAGCATCAAGTCTGGAGAAATGCTATTTGATGCGAAAGTGACGGATTCTGCTCTGTCAAATGTCTACTGGTCACGAGTTGAAGGTACATCTTGTGCCTACTTTTCTTCTTTTTAGAATATAAGCACCAACTGTAACTCTGTAAAAGTTGACACAGGTGAAACGAGTGTTAATGTCAATATAACTGATTGTGTTCTTTAACAAAGGGTTTCTATAAAGGTTGTACCTTGTTTGATTGATGGTCCATGTTGCAGAATTTGGCCGAATGTGTAGAAGTGGACATGATGGGATTATGAATTATTCATTCAGCAGTCATCATAGTTGGAGTGCATGGATTGGATCACAAAAGGGCATATTCTATATCCATGGGTCATAGCAGGATGCCAAAAGCCTTCTGTTTTGGACAGCAGTCAAAAATATTTGGCGTGCAAATAGATAAGACGACAATTTTGTTTTTTAGACATCATCGGGAGAAGAGGACAGCAAACACTTGAATGATTAATGCAGGTAGGTGAGTTTTCTTAGTGCTTTTTTTGGGTTCTCAAGGGTGTTTAAAGTGTACTTGTGGGGAATGGATCTGCAGAAAACTAAACTAGCTCATGTAGCATTGAAGCTAATTAGATAGTTGGACAAAAACTTGTGAGCCCTCAAATTTTCTGAAGTGGGCGTCATAGGAGCGTCAACGAAGCAGATTATGTTTTTGGGTCTGTAAATGACCACATTGCAAAAGCAGTGACAATGCTATCGTGGAGTATATTTTTGTTCAATTATGAAAAGAACGGTGAAATGGTGATGATGAAACAATGGTGAAATGGTGACGGTCTTGTAAATTGGGTATACTTTGTATCTTTTGTTGAGGTGAAACTCCTTACAACATATTGTTAAGCTCCACAGATTTTTGTACTTTTTCCTTCTTCTTCGTCTTCCACCCGATACGAACGAACGTTGGGGATATGCTTAAAGTATGATATATGATCAACCCAACCCCTCCTTTATTCAGGTTTGGATCACAATGTACAAGTGTGACGGAGTTAAATTTATGCATTCTTCCATATTTTATGTACTCGGAAAATTTACAGAAAATATTCAGCTTTTAGAGATTTGAAATGGATACAAAGACTCTGGGTCCATGGTTTTTACTTTTTGGAACCACAAACCACGTCTAAAGCCAATCCTAGTCGGGTTGTATAGTGGGATAGCTTCCTCATGGTTTGCATACGGTTATATATAAACCCATCCATTTGACATTTTTTGTGCAATCTCTATTATACGTATATTTGTGCCTATTACTCGTTTACCATGAGATTTGAGGTAAGCTCACATTTACCACAAATGTTAGGGAAACATACTACTTTTATAGTTTTGGGGGATTGACAGTGGGCAAGTCTGTAGCTACCCAGTTCATGATTTTGTGAAATTTCCATAGTAACTTCTATTTTTCTTTCTTTGTTACTCTTAGATTGGAAGTGAGAATTGTGAATCAGGGTAGTCCGGAAACAACATTGGGGTGATCAAGAGTTTAATCAATCAGTAAAGTGCATTGCACTTGTATAAATTAATCAGCTCATATAGTCATAGCTAGTTGATGGATGATGCTCATGTTGAATTAAATAAAATAAAATAAAAATAAAGATATAGCAGCGTGTGGGCTAATGAACATGAATCCTTTTCACGCTCAACTGTGAAAAGTATCGAGCTTGTTTGTGTTTAACCTTAATAAAAACTGAATCCACAAGTATTCATCAATATGTAATGCTAAAACAGTATTTCTAATCAGCATTTCAGTATTCTCAAGATAAATACTGAGCAGCAAACTGGAATATATTTGCTCTGTTATTATAGTTTGAAGTTTAATGGTCATGGATCAGACCATCAGTAGTTACCAAATAACTTGAATTTTTCGCATAATTTCAGATCTACGGCTCTGCTTTTTTCTAATTATATCTATAGTCTTGTAGCTACAAGTTATGTTTTTGGGAAGCAATATGTGCAATTTGGGAAATAACTAATCTCAGATTTCAAGGGTACTAGGGTCATCATGGTGATTGATATATGAATTAACCAAGTTTCCTAAAGCAATATCACATTGCCCCCAGAAAGGGAGAGACTCTAAAAAAACAGTATTCAATCCAAGTTCCCGCAGAAAAGAGGAACAAGAAGTTGAGAGTTTTTTACTTGTCATTGTCATCAACTAGTCAAGAAAATAAACCCATAAATCTTTTGACATGAAAATCAAGTTAGGATCTTCTATTAGTCAAGCATATCCCCGAGGGTCATTGAGTTCCTGCAGTATGCCATTCTTCTCCTCCAGCCAATCCTCGTAGCATTTGGCAGCCTTCTCAAGCTGCTTCACTTCAAACTCTGCATTGTTCAGGGCCACTCTTGCAGCTCTGAGTCTCTCCTTGTCTGGTTTTGTGGGGTTTTTTTGTTCAAGGATTTTCAGTTTTTTCTCTAACTCATGAGCTCTTACCCTCCTTAAAACTGCCACCCTAGCCAGCACTACTGACACGTCAAAACCCAAAATATCATGGAAATGAACTGCCTTCACTCTTTTGACATTTATATTATCCAAGGAGCTATTGACAGACATGGCAGCGACTTTTTGCAGCATTCTCAGAAACTCTTCCCATAGGATATTCACATACACGTCTATGCTGATAATAAAATGCTCAAACATTAAATATTGGAAGTGTGGTGATTGTGGATACTCCAAGAATAGTGATGCATATTGCTTGCTAGCTTTTGCACCAATTTCTTTATCTTCTTTACCACCATGGCATGGCTTTGGAATCAGGTAGCCTTTCTTTACCCATTGCATTAGCTTGGAATTCAGGTCATCTGCAGAACATGGTCCTATTGGCACCTCTTCTGTCTTCATTTCATCTGCTTCTATTTCTGAGATGTATCTCAATCATTCCTCTTTCTCGTAGCCCCTCTTGAGAATCAGTTGGATTGCTATCCCCTCCATTACCTTCTTCACGTCCAAACAAATTGGTCTGTTCCTTCCTACTCAGGTGTCAGATCCTTATTTGCATCACATTCAGTTTGTTCTCTCACAGCACCACTAGCTTCTTGACCTCCATAGGATCTACAATAAAATTCTTCCAAGCATTTTCCTCTTCATTACCATCAGCACTAGAAGTTGGTTTTTGAGTCTTGTCTGGATTCACAATCTCATCATTGATGGAGTGCTTCTGTTCTAGTACATTATGTGGTGGATCATTCAACAGTACCCCTCAGGACCATGTCCTGATCCCTTCACCTCTGTTGCATCTACTTCACTTCTGCTGTTAGGATGCATATCATAAACATTTAGATTTGGGGTCTCTGCTAATTCTCCAGCTGCTTCAAAAGATTTCTTGTCTAAGGGTTTAGAAATCGAAACGTGAGGGTCAGACGATCTTCCCAAAGAAGTTGAGCTGTGGGCAGAGTTTGATTGCTGTGAAGAGTCTCCCTTGTCCCTTGGACATGCATTCCTATACCTTCTCAAATGTGTGGCTGCTCTGGCGTAGCCATCTCCGTTGTTTTGGCAGCAGGGACGTCCTGATTCAACTTACTCTCAACCTCTATCTTACTATCCGTGTCTACTCTGGCTTCTTTGTCTTGTACTTCCGTACATACTCCGCTTGTGGCATCTGAAACCTGCCAGTAGTGATCTTATTTCATTTTATAAATATAAGCTCATGTAATGGTCTCATGATGCGATATGCAATTAAACTAAACTAGAACTACTCTTAAAATATAAGAACAATACGATAGTGGCTCTTGGCCAAACTCTTTCAATTTATTCATCAACGTCACAGCTTATTGCTGCTCTAGGCCTTATTGTATTTATATAGGGAACTTTGCCTATTTTATGTAGAAACATGATAACTAGTATTCTAATATGATTAAGACTCTCTTCTAATAGGAAATAAACTACATAAGGCTCCACCTAGATTAGGAAATCAACTAAATGAATTCTCGTGCTCAATGTAAGACTCATGAAATAAATCTCCTAAGATGAACTGCATCATCTTAATTTAGATAGAGAAAATGAGGGTGGCTGATTAACAAACGTAATATGGATGGCAGGTTCACAATTTTAAACTCTGCAAGGTTCTCACAGACAAAAATACATTTTTTTAAAAGATTTAGTAGCTAAATAAAGGTTCAGCTTTCTGCATAAAGATTCATCTTTTATCAAGAATTCAGAAACTGATAACTACAAGATCAAAGAACACACGCTTACAAACAAGCGTAGAAATATGATCAGAAAGAAGACTGCACGGTCTCATGTTCCCTCACACATCAATATTCAATGTCAAACAACAGCAGCGGAAAGAATAAACACAGTTTAGCAAATGGTACACAACCACAGTATGATATAATTATAATATCCACATAAGATTGTATTTCAAACCTTTTCACTCCTTTCAGACCCTTTTGCCTTAACTGAACATGATCCAGTGACTAACTACGTCCAAGAAAAACACCACCAAGATCAGAGAGCTCATTTCTGATAACAAGCTCCGAAATGTGGTGAACACACAGAAAAAATGTATCATAGAAAGTGTAACTTTTTATTCGAGTATCATTTTCAACAGACATTCCACCAGTCCATTAATAAGCTAGCTCCAGAATGATGAATACAGAGAAAATTCATGCACCAAATTACAGATGCACACGTTTTAAACATAGTCCTTTTTCCATATGATTATATATATAACACATTCAATCAAGATACAATGGTATAACACATTTAACACAATACGCAATATAATATCTCTAATGCTAGTAATTTCAAACCTTTTCAGGTTTTGCATATCTTTTTGCCTTCGGTGAATATCCAGTGGCTCCCTACCCATTAAAACACGAGCCAGATCAGAGAACACATTTTTTATCACAAACTGAAAATTTAGTTAACACACTTCAATATTTAGAAATCACAGAAAATGTAACTTTCTATTCGAGGAACCTTTTCAACACAGACATTCCACCAAGCTACCAAGCTCCATAAAGACGAATATAGAGAAAAAAATCATGTATGGACACCCGGGAAAAAAAACTCATTTTAAACTTAGTACCATTTTTAACGCTTTATATATCTAGAAACCATAGAAACTATAACTTTTTATTTTAGTGCCACTTTCAACACAATAAACATTACATCAAAGCTGCTTATCAAGCTCCAGAGTGACGAATATAGCATAAAAAACTATAACCAATAAGACGCTCATTTTAAACATATATATAGTACTTTTCCATATTTTGATCTCGAACCATTGCTCATCAAACAATAACACATTCCGTAGTATGATATTATCTAAATAGGTTTGTAATGCCGTCCAACAATTTCGGACCATTTTGCCTTTCACTGAATATAGATCCACTGTCTACCTACTTGCAAAAAACACAACCCAGATCAGAGAATATATCTTTAATAACCAGTTCCAAATAAGTCAACACACATCAATATACTCAGAAATCACTACTCTACACATAGACATTCTATCAAGCAAGCTATCAAGCTCCCAACATTTAATTTCAAACGCAGTTCGTACTTTTGAGTTCCATAATATGATCCAAACCCATGCTCAGCACAAGAAATAACACATTCTTCTATCAAGATCCAGTGACAAGTATGGACAGAAAAAACCCACCCAGATTCAATAAAACCCATTATGCTAATAAACAGAGTACTTTCCTCATCTTGTAATAATCTAATAAAGCCCAATATGCTAATCACAAGAGACCACAAACTAGCTATAACTTCACAAGTAGACACTCTGTCAAGCTATCAAGCTCCAGAACGTGAGGGATAGATAAAAATAAAAAAACATGTACCCATAAAAAACACCGCACAAGAATGACGCATTAATCCATCAAGATCCAAAAAAAAAAAAAAAAAAAACAGCATTCTAAACGCAGTACTTGGTGTTAAAACTTTATAACTTATACTTAAAAACAAAATTTTATTATTCTTCGTATCAAATCAAGTAAATTAAATTAGATAGCGGAAGTTGAATAAAGAAAAACAAAATGATTCGTTATCTCTTTAGGTTTTGATCTTTTAAATTTAATATTAGTTTTCAAAACAAAAGTTACTAGACAATAGGATACCAAAACAAAAATTACTTATAAATTTAGGGATCATAACTTCTTTATTTATCTTTTTAGTTTCATAATTTTAATTTGACCCATCATAAAAGAGAAATTATGAAAATGATATTTACACATTGAATTCTACACATTTATTAATAGTATTCAAATTGAATTCCACACTTTTATTTATGACCCATAAATACTTAATTTTAATAAATCAATTGAATTTAGATTAACCTTAAATAATAGCATATTATACTATTTCAGATTCATGTATATATTTATGCCCAACATTCAACAATCTCCTACTTGAAATATATATATATATATATATATATATACACATATATATATATATATATACACACACAGAGATAATTAAATATAACCTTTTGAGCTCTAAAATAAAATATACTATTATTCCAAAATAATAATCCCGTCCATTAATTAATGTCAATATAGGATCAAGACAATTTTTGTTAGATTTATCGTAACTAAACCCATCGAAGGTCACATACATCAATATAATTAAATAACATAGATTAAGTGTAGAATATAATTAAATAACATAGATAAAGTGTGGATGTGTAACATGAAAATTACATGTAATTTGATCTGAACATGCTTATTTTTAACTGGTCCAACCTTATGAGATCACCAAAACAGAGTGAAAGAGTGAAACATAAATCAAATACCACAATAAAATAAACTCCCACTAAAGTAGCATATCATTAAATGATACAACACCTATATGAGCAATATGCTCATAAAAGACCTTAGGTTGTAAATTTTTAGTAAGCGGATCTACAACCATAGAGTTTGACCCAAGATGCTCTATAGAGACTTTACCGAAACTTTATCACTCTAAACTCTTTTTTCACAAGAAGGAACATGATCTCTATGAGCTCCTGTTGTTATTTGAATATGATACTGCAAAGTGATTGTCACAAAATAACATAAGTGGTCTTTCAATATTATTAGCAATGCGCAGCCTTGTGACAAAATTCCGTAACCATATTCTCTGATTTGATGCCTCATAACAAGCTATGAATTCAGTTGCCATGGTGGAAGAAGCTATGAGTGTCTGCTTAGCACTCTTCCAACAAATAACTCCTCCAACAAGTAGGTAAACATAGCTAGAAGTAGATCGACGACTATCTTAATATCCATCAAAATCGGAATCAGAATACTCAATCATCTCAAGTTGATCTGACTTCCGATGTGTAAGCATGTAATATTTTGTTCTTTAAAGATACATTATGATTCTTTATTAGCTGTTTTCTAATGATCCAAACCCAAATTACTTGAATCCAAACCCGGATTACTTGAATATTTGCCCAACATTCCAACAATATACACAATATTTGGACGTGTACGTACTTTAGCATACATAAGATTTCCTACTGTTAAAGCATAGGGAATCTTTTGCATTTTCTTTCCTTTAGTGTCATTTTTAGGACAATGATTAAGACTGCATTTGTCTCCTTTACAAACAGGGGTATCTTCTGGTTTATAACCTTGCATGCCAAATCTCTTAAGCACTTTTTCCGTATAGGTCTTTTGTGATAATTTGAGTATACATCAAGAGCGATCCTGATGTACTTGAATTCCTAATACAAAATATACATTTTCAATATTTTTCATTTCAAATTTCTTTGATAAAAATCTCTTGGTGTCGTGCAAGAAACTTATATCATTACTGGCAAGTAATATATCATCAACATATAAAACCATAAAATATACTTACTCTCACTAAACTGATGACATATTCAATCATCAATAATATTCATCTCAAAACTGAATAAGAGAATAACTTGATGAAATTTATCATACCATTGACGAGAAGCCTACTTAAGTCTATAGATGGATTTCTTTAATCTGCAAACCATATTCTTTAAATCTTTTGATATAAAGTTTTCTGGTTGCACCATATAATTTGTTTCATCAATGTCACCATTTAGAAATGCAGTCTTTACATCCATCTAATGTAACTCAAGATCAAAATATGCCACTAATGCCATAATTATTCTGAATGAGTTTTTTGATAAAACTGGAGAGTAAGTCTCATTATAATCGACGCCTTCCTTTTTAGTAAAACCCTTCACAACAAGATAAGCCTTATATCTTTATACATTACCTTTGAAATCCTTTATGGTTTTAAATATCCATTTACAACTAATAGGTTTTGCACATTTAGGCAATGAAACAAGATCTCAAACGTCATTATCTTTCATGGACTTCATCTCTTCATACATGACATCAATCCACTTTTGAGAATTAGAACTCTTCATGGCCTGATGAAAGTTGATTGGATCATCTTCCATAATTCCAATGTTATCTTCATATTCTTGAAGAAAGACGATATAATCATCATAAATTGCATTTCTCCTTTCTCTTGTAGATCTCCTTAATAGCATTTGCTCTTGAGGCTGTTAATTTTCCTCTTCAGGTATAATTTAATGATTGTGATTAGGGAAAATCTTGATATTGTCTTGTAATTCTAGTATTATTTCTTGAACAACATCAGGAATATAATCCTGATTATTATCAATGGCATTTACTCTTAATCTCCTCAAGTTCGACAAAAGTATATTTGTTTCAGCTTTATCATTTTTTACAAAACACTTTTTAATTTCTTTAAGAAACTTAATGGCTATAGTAACATTTTCAGACACATCGTGCTTAAAGGTCTCTATAATCCTAACTTCATGATAATAAGACTCGTGCGATTTGAACATTCCCACTTCTCAATGTCCCATTTTTTTCTCAATAGAACTTTATCCGTTAGAGAAGAAGGTTGTTCAATCCTTAATACAAGGTCAAGATCGTGCAATCGAGAATGATTATCACGTTTTCTTTCTAATCCTTAAAATTATCTTTTAAGCATTAAAACTGAATTGATGTTGGCAGAAAGTATATAAGCAAATTGATTAACTAAATCCATAGACCAAAATAACATGCCCATAATAAGATTAATAATTCAAATAATGGTTAATCCCATCAACAAATACCTAGCACAATATTAATATTTAATCTTGCGACAGAAATATTAATCTGCAAGTGGTACTCTTAATGTAATAATCAAATATAGATAATAAATCATATCAAATAATAAACCTTCCTTGGGGCCAATTTATTATCCACATGGAAGCTTGATAAGTATCTCATATTTATTATCACAAAGGAATCTAAATGTAGTACTCAAATATGAACAATAAATACTTTCAAATAATAAACTTTCATTTGGGTCGATTTATCATTCACATGGAACCTTAATAATTATCGTATATTTATTACCACAAATGAATATATAACTCTGTTAAATATTAACCTTCCTTTGGGCTGACTAATATTTACATGAACACAACCGTCTTAATATTAAAAAATAAATTAATTTTCACAAAAGAGGTTACTTTGACAGAATATTGTAATCTTTAATAAATTTTAAAATATTAATCATAACAGAACCTAGTTTGAATTTAATAATCCCAAACTGAAAAGGTTATAAAAGTATCTTTATTTGAAAATTTCTAAAATTATAACTTTTTGTAACTTTATTTTCCTCACTTATATACCAAAAAGAGGACCTTAACTTTGGGAATAAATGTCCTAAAGACAATAATTAGTACTTAATTTTGGCAAACTCCCAATGGATTGAAGACCTTATCCCTCTTACGACATAATATTATTTTGGGATCCTTCTTTTCTGAATCTGAATCCTTAGATCTGAATGTGATATAGAACTAGAAAGTTCTAATCAATAATTAAACACAAATAAAAGTAATCCTCAATGATCTCAAATGAAGTTGGCTCTGATGCCGCTTGTTAGAACTTTATAACTTATACTTAAATTTTTTTATTATTATTCTTTATATCAAATCATCAAGTAAATCAAATTGGTATAAATCATCAAGTAAATCAAATTGGATAGCGGAAGCTGAATCAAGAAAAACAAAATAATTCTTTACCTCCTTATGTTTTGATGTTCCAAATTCAATACTAGTTTTCAAAACCAAAATTACTGGACAATGAGAAACCAGAACAAAAACTAATTATGAATTAAGGGATCATAACCTCCTTATTTATACCCTTAGTTTCATAATTTTAATTTGACCCCATCATAAAAAAAATTACAAAAATAATATCTACACATAGAATTCCATACTTTTATTAATGATATTCACATTGAATTTTACATTTTTATTTATGACCTATAAATACTTAACTTTAATAAATCAATTGAATTTAGGTCAACTTTAAATAATAGCACATTATACAATTATATATGTATATATATATCCAACATCCAACACTAGCTCATCTTTTAATCTAATAAAACCTTGCTAATCACACGAATAACCATTCCATCAAGTCTAGTGTCAAGTATGAACAAGAAAAACCTGCCCACATTAAAAAATATCACATTTTTAACATAGTACTTTAGATCCAATATATTATAGCAAACAAACACAGAAATAAAAAAGATGACCCGGATGACAACAAATGCCTAGACCTTTACATGAACATCACCGTGCTCCTGGCTCTCCTAAAGGTCGAAGAAGTCAGGAAGAGAAGTGGAACGCTGGCGGTAGACATGGCTGCCTCCGGTGGCCATCCATTGTTGGTACTCCGGCGAAGCCAACGGCGGCATGCTCTCCCTAGCCCATGTTGGCGGGGGCGGCATCATCTCTGCTCTTTTGAACCACATCTCCCTGCTCCTCCTCGCCTCCACCGTCGATCACCCAACCTGGTCTCCACCATCGATCACCCACCACCAACTAAGAAAGCGTAGTGAGGTGTACTCGGGAGATGCGATTGATTGTATGGTACTACGTGATGATTTTGGTGTATGGTCTGGAAAATGTGGCCATGCAGTGTGGCTGGATTTGCTTCTTTTATGTTTATGGCTAGGGGTGCTAATTGAGTGAGCGAGCTGAGCTCAACATGTGTTCGAACTCAGCTCAAATAGTTCGAAACTCGTTCGAACTCGACTCGAGATCGAACGAGTTTTGGACATACATACTCGAGTTCGACTCGAATATCTTTTATGTGTTCGAGCTCGACTCGAGCTCGAATATACTTAAACTGTTGAATTTTTGTGAGCTCGTTCGTTAGCTCGAAACCAGCTCGATTAAAAGTCAAAAGTACCTCACTTAAAAAAAATGAGGTCTCAATTATCTTGCTTCTTTGTTATTATATTTCATATATATATATATATAATATAATATAAAGACTATATTATTATATTATTTTATCGAGTCGAGTTCGAGTCGAACTACGAGTCAAGTTCCAGTTGAGTTCGAGTTACAACCGAGTCGAGTCGAGTCGAACACGACCTTGCTCAAGCTCGGTTCGTAAGATTCGAGTTCGAGTCGAGTTTGAGTCGAGTTTGAGTCGAGCATTTAAATGTCGAGTTTCGAGTCGAGTCAAGCCGAGCCGAGCGCTAAATGCTCATGAGCTGGCTCGCTCAATTAGCAACCTTATTTATGGCATATAAAGAGGGACTTGCATGCATGCACCACCATGGCACTTGTTTCTTACGTTGGTCTATGGTGTTCACCTATAATGTATATTTATACGTATATATCATTTTATGATGTATAGAATGTATGCATAACATACAGTGATTGTACATCCGAAGAAAGAGAAAAATCAGATTTACTGTTCTGTCCCTCAATTTAGAAAATTCAGTCGTCAAAACTCTTATCCTTTGGCCCCGGCCTGTACAGTTCTGTCACCGACAACCCAAATGCTCCTTGGTCGGCTGCCATAACGTTGAAATGGGGCCAAGTCATTTTAAAAAAAGTGATTAACTCAATTGAAAACTGTTAGTGTGAAATCCCAGGTCAGTCGGGCAAGAAAAAAAGAGTACTATAATAAAACAATCGACCCATGGTAAGGTTAGCCGCTTAATAATTAATAATTTATTCATAATAATTTGCATGGAGAGATTGAAAAACCTAGGAACTTGTCAAGTTTAGAAGAGGATAAAACCCTACAAGTTAACCCGTGAATACTTATTGATTTTTTTGTTGTCAGAGATAAGACTGATTATATTTGGAAGTTTCTGTTCATTTTATAGTTATGTAAGGATTTTTAGGATAAGGTGTGTAACACTTTTATTTCGGTTCAGCTAAGAACCGAATCAAAAATTTTACGAATGAGTTGAGCCATGTCTAAAGCTACTAATCGGCAATACTCAATTAATTACACAGATCGAAACAACCCACTTGGTGTTATGAGAATAAAAGATAGTACTAAATATACGTGAAAGTTCATTAAATATAAATAAAAGTATGGAAGAAAATAATTACATTGAGCTCAAGTGGCGCAACATTTATTTGTCCTTCTACCTACATATATAATATTAAAAAATATCAGTAATAGATGTCACTAATATGAAAAATAACTAGTACAAACTAACAAGTGAAATTTGATATTCCACACGATAAGAAAATGATATGCATATTTTCTATATAAACTCTCAAAGTGCATTTATTGAGAAGTCATCAAACTGTAGACTTAATAATATCCTGCACTAAAGTGGTGCTATGCCACTCTTGGCAATAACCAGTCCCATTCTCGGAAAATAGTACATATCTTAAGCCTTCTCTATGTCCTTTATATATCTCCTGACCCTGACACGAGGGGCCAGTACTTTCAAGTAGTTGCCTTCTTTGTTATTTTATCTATTTGCCAATATTGTAATTTTTCATATTAGTTACTTAGGACTCAATGACATTCATTGTTTAGATGTTTTCTTATATTATATACGCAAGTAGGCTTGGCATTTGCCGGTGTAGCTGAGCTAATCTTGGTAGATGCTAGGCTGATTTTTTGGTGGTGTGGGTTTTGGCAGTGTTGTGTTATGTCCCTTGTAGACTTCTGTTAGTTTTGATGGGTATGGCATGTTTATATTGATGTCATGAGCTTATAAATTTTGTGATGATGTTGTGACAATGTGGCATTGAGACTTGTGTTATGACCCATATTGGCTTGTGCCTATGATATTATACTATGATAGTTTACTAGCTTTTGTGTACCTGGTTATGTTTCTTTTGTTTTGCAGACGGGTTCACAAATCTAACTTATTTTGTAAAGGTTTTTCAAAACCCCGAAATTCTAAAACTGATAATTAAATAATTCAAGTTCGAAAATCCATTTTAGTTGTGTAGGTACATAGAGCGAATAAGGAACATGAGTTTGAGAAGTTTCTATAATTTGTAATTATATGAGAAGGGCTTATCTAAAGACGTGGTCAACTAACAACTTAATGAATGTAAAATGTGTTAAATATAATGTAAATGATTTAGAAATATGGCATAACCTATTGGAAATGTTTATGTGAATGTCAAGTAATATTATGAAATATTTTGAGGTTGTTCTATGATTAAATGATAATTATACAAGTTATATAAAATTTTCCACCGTTTTATTTATTGAGTCTCTTTTATAAGTTTGACTTATCTAAGATATTCTACTTGTATGAGCTAAGTCCTAGGTATCTTATATACATTTTGGCACTACTTGTGAATTAATTTTTTCGGATTTCATCTTTTAACGCCTTGAATGGTTAGTTTTTTATTGTGTTTGTTTTCTATTTGAATGAGTTATGAATTTGTATCTTAAAATTAATTACTTCGATTTGGTTCACTCTGCGGGCCGAATTAGGGTGTTATATACCATGTATTTATATTAAGGTAGAGTTTTGTATCAGACCACTAAAGAAGTGCAATATAAGTGAAAAGTCCCCACCACCTTGTTATAACAAATTACTTGTTTGATCTTTAGCTAAAGGCTCCAATAATTATATATATTCAAAAGTGACGAGAAAAAATAAAGTGAAGGATATTTTTATGTATTTGATAAGTACTTTGTTGTACTTAAATTTTAAATAATCAGATAAACTAAGTAAAATTATATGTGATTAAGATAAATGGGTAAAATGAAAAATAAAATTCCAAAAGAAGTAAATAAACTAAGGTTTTTACCGATGTCGTAACGACGCAATTCAAGTGTAAATAATTAAACCTGCTGCTGATACACTAGATCTTAAAAGGCATTGAATATTAGGAGACTATTTTTGGAGTTAATTATCAGATGAGATGGTATTGGCCATTACGAGAGGATTTGGAGGTGGGCCAATGCTAATAAAAATATATGAATCAACTAGCATAACCCTCTTCTTCCCAACCCCAGGCCCAGCGGCCCTCCAAACCTCCCATTGCCACCGACTGGCGGCAACGCTCGTCGAGCCCACCGTGATCTCCGGTGACCTCAGCTTGTTTTGACAAAAAATGTGGGATTTGGCCTCATTTTCATTTTTGTTTTTCACCTGTTTGCAGGCCGTCAAATTTGGATATTTACCTTTTGTGATGTAAATTTTGCCAAGCATGGTCTAGTTCATGTAGCAGGTGAACTCTTTGTATGATTAACACTTGCAGTCTGGGTATGAACTCTTTCTTTTAGGCCATCATCTCGATACATAAATTATTTCAGCATGGTTTTATTATTTTTTGGAGTTTTATATAACATTATCAATCATGGTTCTCAAAATTAATAAATGATTGTTTGTTAGAGCTCAAAACGAATCGTACGATCAATGAATGAAAACAAATGATCAATACAATTTCTGATACCAAAATCACAAAGCTGAAAAAATATTTCATGCATTTTCCAGTTATGAAGCACTGAGCACATCACAGCTTCTAGTACAATAATTTAGGTTCCATGAAAGAGAGGAGGACCCTGTCTACCACAAAGCAGCACATCACAACTTCTAGCACAAAGTACGTCAAGCTGCTCTTAGTTTCCATTCCCCTCCCGTTCCTAATGGCTGCCCCTTTATCGCCTCGCATCACTCTGACCAAGAAGAGGACGACCCCGTCCATATTTCAAATTGCAGAAAACCTTTTTCAGTGTGGTCGGCGGCGGCTGATTGTGCGCTTACATGTGGGCTTGAACAAGGGAAGACCCCAAGTCCCTTCACGAAAATCATCAGTTTGTTGTGGCGTTCTCTTATTTTTAGCATTAGGATTGGCTTTTTAAATAATGTTGAGAATTCTTTACGTTCAATTTACATGGAAGATTCTGGCAAATTTCTATAGAATCAGAGTGCCCTTTGTAAATTGGAATTGCATATAGTAGGTTACCCAAAAATGTGTCAATATGTTAGTTGTGTATTTTCGTTTGTGTTTTTATTTGGCATCAATTAAATTTTCTTTGGCTGTGTCGCCTATAGGCTACCTTTTCTTGGAAGCAAGTTTTTAGTTTGTTTGCAAAATCTCCGGATGAATTAAAAATGACTAAATAATCAAAGAGACCTTTGTCCTCTATCAATGAAGAAGATGAATTGGAGCCTAATAAAAAATTAAAAAACTCAACCAAGGATGGGTTAAAAAGTAATTTAGTCTAGAGATTATGCTTTGAACCTGTTACCAGCAGGCTTATTTGAAAATTGATTAGTGGGACTTTCATGGGTTTGGTTGTATTGGGCTTTAGCTTTGTTGGGCTTTAACTACACAAATGGGCTATGGCTTATGGGCTTGGGGAATGAGGAACTAGTATGAACGTGAGAAACCAATGTTTATTCTCAAGTTTAAATATTGTGAAACAAAATGGCTTCTTTTTGGACTTCAAATTTAGAACACGTACGATTACACAAAATATCCTTCTTGTTAGTTAATTAAGGACGCATTTTTGACGTGCCATATCCCGTAACTAATTTGAACCGGTTATTTACACTCTCTTGCCACATGCCCCTATTCTAACCGACGAGGAGGATTCCTTGTGTACTCGTACCCGTCTTAAATTTGAACTCTTCTTTATGTGGTCGTCGCCACCCTTTGGCCATTCTCCCCCATCCTCTCTTTATTTCCATTTCTTCTAAGAATTTTGATAATTGAAGAGTTATAGGTTTTGCCCAATTCAAATGTTACTACAGGTATTAGGTAATAATACGCCTGAAACCAGCTTAGGCATTACTGCCCTAGCCAGAGTTAAACGGTGCCTATCGGTCAATTTGGTCGGGTATTGGCTAAACTCATGCATCCAGACATGCCTGTAAACTCACCCATCCAACATGCCCGTTGCAATCTCGTTAGCAAGGCTGCACAGTTTCAATTAACCATGAATCAAATATTCTACTAGCAAAAATAATGATGTATCGTACTTAAAATATATTACTCTTGGTATGGTGACTTGTTAATATACAGTTGTTTCATAAATATTATACGTGGAAGCAATAAAAGATGTGCAACTAGGGGTATAAACGAGCTGGGACGAGCCAAGCAAGGATATTTTTAAATTCGATATAATTTTTGGCAAGCATATTTAAGCTTAATTGAGTGCTCGACGAGCCTTTGAGTTATGGGTCGACTAGCTTATCCAAAATTCATGATGTTTGGGTTCATCTCGTGTTTGGCTTGCTTTGTTTTTTAGCTGATTAAATGTTTTTGCTTGGTTTGTGTTCAACTTATATGGAATCAAAATTTTTTTCCAACTCTATATAAATTCAATGTGACCTCAATAGTATTGACAAAACGAGTCAAACCGAGTATTTTTTGAATTTAAATATACCAAATTTGAGTTTTGAGCCAAACTGAATAGAACAATCTTTAGTTTAAATTTTGTTTATTGTTCAATGAGCTATCAATTTCGAGCCAAATATTTTTCGAACACAAAATTAACAAGCACGAATTCAAGCCAAACATAAAATATTTGCGAACCGATTTGGCTTGTTTACACCCCTAGGTGCAAACCTAATCAGAGGGTAATATGTATGTAATAAAGCAACAAATAACTAAAATGCTATACGTTGATCAACTAAAGAGTAAAGAATGGTGTATATTTGATTTTAGTTTGTTGTTTTTCCTATTAGGTAATTAGGGTCTCAATTAGAAGAATTTTAAAAAAATAACTGTAATTTGCAGCTATATATATTCCATAAATTATGGTAATTTGGATGAATGATAGAGTTGCTACAAGGAATTTACTGGAGTATTTGATACACCCAAACCCTTTTCCTCGCTGGTAATAATCATTGGATCAGTTGAGTCTTCATGTGGTTAAGTAATTGAGGTTGCTGACAATTAGCTCAAAGTGATTTAGCCATCTTTTTAATTAATTACTATAAATATATTTTTATTAATTTAGATAAAATTACTCTTTACCGATATAGACATCATAGTTTTAAAATTTCTTTTTGACTCTAAAAATTCCTCGAGTCTACTCCACTCTATAGTTTTTCGAGTCAAATTTCATGAGGGGCTCCATATTGACCGATTTTTCAATTCACTCCTAAATCAAGATATAAAAGTTATCAAAATATATTATTTTTCTAATTAGATTAACTAAATAAATATTTTTAAGTAATGTAAATTAAATATTTATAAATTTCAAGTGTCAAAAGATTAATATATACTAATTTCATAACTACATTTATTTATATAATTAAAATTTTAATAAAAATGACTCCAAGTTATTTTGGACTCAACTCCAAATTAACTTCACTCTATATGACATGCCAAGTCAAATCTTAATTTCAACTTTTTAAACTATGATGGACATATTTGAGATCACATGCTAGGTGTTATGCCACTCCATCCTATTCTCCATTTTGTATACATTTTCTCTTTGTTTCCCGAGTCTTAGTATACCTCATATTAGGATCGAATTCGATCTCACTCAAAACATCGTGCCACACGTACAATCATACCCGATTATAAATTTGAATTTCTTTAAAACCATCTTATTTTACAAATTCCTTGATATTTTATCATTTAAAAAGCTGGTTTTGAACTAGGTTGAGGTCAGATCAAACCTTACAAATTTTTAAAATTTAACTATACTAAAATATATATTAAAAATGTTGGTCGGGTTAGTTTTTATATTATTTTGTCAGTCACGAAAAACTCTTATATATAAAATAAGAAAAGTGATGTTATGCTTGTGATCAATGTAAGCAAATATATAGAGGTTGTAATAAATAGTTTATATATAAAAACTCTTGCTACAAAATTCATGTTTTCCATTATTAATTTTATATTACATCTAATTTTGTATTAAAGTAATATTCTTGCTTTTATTTCTTTGACAATAATATATTTATACTAAATCTAGTATAATATGGCAAATCCAATTCAATCCCCGATTAAACCAACTATATCGCGTACCAGCTAAAAATCTAGTGTATATAGTCATGAGTAAGGCCTTAAAGACATGGTTTTATTCAACCAAGTAAAATATCCTCTCCAAAAGTGTAATCCATGTCTGCGCCATTTTCACCAGCAATTTGTGGAAAATGAAAGATGGAAAAGGCAAAATACTTCACCTCCTCATAACCTTGTCAATTTTATTTCAATAAGCAATTAGCAAAATATTTTTAAACCCATTTTTAATCATCATGTAAAATGATTCAACGCTAATATTTTCTTACCAAATCACTTCTTAATCATCTACATCAAACTTTACAATCCATTATACCAAAGAATCAATAGATACATAATCTTAAATTATATTGTCGGGAACTTAGAAACAAAATTTTAAATGCTATACCAGTTATCATAATGGGATTTTTGGCGTACAGGTATATTTGGTTCAATGGGTCCAGATCAGATTCAATCAAATTTTAAAATTCCGCATAAAAATGTTTAATTTTTAGATAGTAAAAATGTGTTTATGATTAATATTTGATAAAATACTAGTTAAATTCATATTGTTGTTTTCAACAACAAATAGAGTTTTATTAAAATTTTAAATTAAAACCCGGGTATGAATTAAAATGTTACAGAAGCCTAAACTGCCTAAACTGTACAACATGTCGGGTGAAACCAGCCATACAACGACGATATTTTATACTATCCTCGGAGGGGTCTTCCTCCATAATTTGATAACAAGGTCCATGCATAGCCTAATTAGCACCATCATCCCTTTCAACTCTTTCAGGTTTTTTGTAGTCATTCCTTGGTCTTGTATGGCCTGCCCAAGAAAGAATAAACAGATACTCGTTAGCTAATCTTAGCACATTGAAGTGGCAGAGTCTATCTCAATTCTTCCTATAAAAAATGTTCAACTCTTCATGTAACATCTTGATCTGGCTCACCCATGAACCAAATCGAAAATGCTACTGGCAGTTGAACCGTTCACTAATCTATTTAATTCAGCCAAGCTAACCCAGATCTACCCTCGACGTCTAAAGATGGTGATGCAAATACTCAATGCATAGATGAAATGTTTAGGCTTTAATATTATTCTAGATGAATGATATGATATGCAATTCACATCATGGTTGCATAAATCGGAATCGGAATCGGAATCGGTTTTCCAGTGAATCGGAATCGGAATCGGAATCGGTCTGAATCGGCCAGGAATCGGTTCAGTTGAATCGGTCCAAATTAATTTAATCAGTTATATATAATAATTTGACAATTTATAATATAAATATATTAAAATTAAGTATTGATGTTATTTTGATATTATTCTGTGTATTATAGTTTTTGATATTTTTAAATATTTTTTAAGATTTTTTTAAATTATTTCGAATTAATTATTATTTTTGACTCGAGTTAGACTCGAGTCAACTTTTAATTACAAGAATGCCACCGTGCGATTTTTACCCCTCGCCGCCACCGGCGGCCCGGTCGGCGGCGAGTCTCGCGGCGGCGATGTCGGAGGATGTCGGCAGCCCGGTCGATGTCGGCAGCCCGGCCGGACGAACCGTCGGCGGCCCGGAGCCGGCGGCGGAGTCGGCGGCGATTCGTGCGTGCCCGATTCGGTCCGGCCACGGGTGGGCGGCGACGTTGCGAGGTCGGCGGCGAGGTCGGCAGCCCGGTCGGCGGCGAGCGCGGAGTCGGGGCCGCACGGCGGAGGCGGAAACCGGGCGGCGGCGGGCGGACGAGCGGCGGCGGTGTCGGGGGAGCGGGTTTGATTTTAGGTTTTTAAAATCCAAATTACCATTTTACCCATGCTTAAATAATTTAATAAAAATCATACCTAGGGTATTTTGGTAATTTCCTAAAAAACCGATTCCGATTTAAATCGGCCGATTCCGATTCCGATTTAAATCGGTCGGAATCGGCCGAACTCGGCCGATTCCGGGGCCGATTCGGGGCCGCCCGATTCGGCCTCCGAAATCGGATCGGCGCGACGCCGATCCGATGAAATCGGCCGATTCCGCACGGAATCGGCCGATTTCTGCAACACTGATTCACATTCAAAAACAACACATTAAAAGTCTAAAAAACAACGATTTTTTAAATAAAACAGACATAATCTCTCTTAAAAGTGAAATAAGGACCGCCCTATTAATAACAAATAGTATATATATATATATGTAACAATAAGAACGTAAACCACTACCAATACATGACATTTCTCACACAACATTAACATCATAATCATTTTTCATTTTTCTGAGTTGGGTCTTGACCCCATTAGCTCATCCTGGTCAATTCTATGCATATTAACCATCACGTAGATCATATCATTAATTTCACACAACATTCTCGGTAATAAAACATTATCACATTTTATCCACAACCATACACAGCAGTTCATCACATCCCATTCTCACTCATTCTCTGCATGTATGTGCACGTTGCATCGCTGCTCCTCTGTGGTACCAACAGTGCTCAGTCATTTAAGTTCTCACATACATATATAACACGGAAAAGTCAGTAACGAGTGTTACTGATTCAAAAATAACTAAATAATCAAACTTGTACATAAGAGATGACTCTCATGTTAAATCAAATCATTCATATATTCTTCTACATTACAATCACTCATAAGGGCACTAATCATGAGCTGTAAGTCTCGGCTTGAACAACATCCCGTTCTGATTGATTTTATGTCTCAGCATTTTAAAATTATCCCACACTCTAGAAAATTAATCATACAAAAACCCTGTACATCCTCCGTATAACTCCTAGCCCTGAGCACAAAGGTCGAGTACTTTCAGGTAAGCATCTTTAGTACCCTTTGAATTCATAAGTCTAGACATGTGCTACATTGCAATCCCAATAATCCTCCACACTTCTCCGGGTTTGAGGAACTCAAAATGTGAAGTTGTCAGGAACCTTTGGGAATGGAGCGACCCACTCACCAACTCAGAGCCCGCTTTGACTGGCACATGCACTACTTGCGATACGTGTAAGTTGACTTTCCCCTTGGCCCACATCTCACTAGAAAACCAAAAAAAACTATATATACATAAGTCTCGGTAGGGATTTTAATATAGTAAGTCCAAAGGCATCATGATCTAGATCTGAGTTTACTAAAATAAATTCGAGGGATCTCATCCTCGAGGGTTATTAATTCAAAAATTCGTATGACTAAATAGCTCATGTGGAGTAGGAACAATAAATCTACCACTCGACACATCCGACTTACCTGTCAAATTAAATCACAATAGAATGAGAGATCAAACCAAAAGTGAGTCTTAAATAGACCTGGTATAAGTTCTAATTATGTCCACGTGCCTAGGCAGCGAGCTACTACTCAATACCTACACACCAAATCTAAAAGTTACTATCTGAATGATATATTCACACATTCTAAACAATACACTCAAATCAATCCACATTATGTTTTTCTAAATTACGTTATAGTTAATTAGCAACTCCTATTTAATTTACCTAATCAGTTCATTAGCATTTATTTCATACATTCAAATCATGCAAATTCTTTTTATTTACAATCGAAGTAATTAATCACGTCAATCAATCAAATCCTAACATGCCATGATCATAATTATCAATTTTAAATAATTAGGTCGAAGGTAATTATACCTTACATTGTCGATAATTGGTGACGATTAGGGTTTGGTCACACATTTTCAGGACTCTCGGCACCCAATGGCGTTCAAAGTTCGATCGGATTTGACAGGAGGAAATTGACAAAAATCTGGTGATTTCTGGTAAATTCTAGCTAATTCGATTTTTCCATGGTTTTCAGACAGCTTTCCTGCAAATTTCTTGGGACTTTCCGGCCGTGTGGTCGGGTCTGTCAGTCAGCACCAACTTGGTGAGCTCGACAAGACCGCGGTGGGTGGGGGGGGGGACGCTCAGGAACCAAACCGGAATGTCACTGGTCTCGGTTAGGCCGGGTAACCCGAACCCAACCCTGAGCATCTACTCTCGGTGTCTCGAGATGGAAGATGTCAATTGCTATGTATGGATGAATGCACTAAATAAACCTAACATGCTACTACATGGATGATATGTCAACCAATTTACATACCAAAATAATTCTGATAAAAATCGATAAAATTCTTAAATAAGAAGAGCTAAGTCTCCCCTAAAAGTGCAATCAAGTGTGTCGCCCGTATCAATAGCATACATGTGTGTGTGTATGTATACATATATATATATATATTGTAACACACCATTTTTTGGTCCAAGGGCGGACCAAAGTGCGATGTTATAATTTGGAAAACTATTTATTGGACTAGTCTCGTACAAACTTTACAGAAGCGGATCTTAACCCTTGAGAAGGTTTAAGACGGGCAACCTTACAAGGTTTCATCACATATGCATGCTAATTCATACTAGCATAGAGAGACTCTTAAACTTAAGGATTCTATATGATCACCCCAAGCCATAATAGAGGCAAAACCTCCCCTGCAACTATGAGTGGTGACTCTTAAAAATGCTAATGATCACTCTCAACTCTAGAAGAGGGGCACCCCAGCTTCAGTCTTGAGGTTGCATGCTGTGACATGAATATTTTCTTACTATTTAGTTTAAGTGATTCGTTACATTTCTAAATTTCTTATGAGCGGATGAATGCAGAGACTGGCACGTATGGTTGTCGATATTTTCGGCTTCGACTGACACGTATGGTTGTCGATATTTTCAGCTTTGACTGGCACATACGGCTGTCGGTAGTTCCAGCTTCGACTGGCACATATGGCTGTCGGTAGTTCTGGCTTCGACTGGCACATATGTTTGTCAGTATTTCCCTCATTAAAAATACAAAAACTACATGCATATAGGTCTGGGTAGGGATTAATAAAATAGGCCCAAAGGCAACTTGTGATGGATCTTGTCTTCAAAAACATACTCGAAGGATCTCATCCTCAAGGGTTATTAATCAGAAAAACTATTTGACTAAATGACCCGAGCTAAGTGGGATCCTGATAAAATGCCACTTAACTTGTCCAGCAAATATTAAAGCAATACACAGTAGAATAGATCATAAAACAGGAAACGAGTCCTAAACGGACCTGGTAAAAGCTCCGAGTGTGTCTTCGAGCCTAGGCTGTGAGTTCCTACTCCGTACCTAATCATCAATCATGTGGCGACGGCGACAAGGTTGTAGCCAGCTTGAGTGAGGATCGTGGGGAAGAGGGAAGGTAGAAAAAGAAGAAGAAAGTTGGGTGAGGAGGATGGTGGTGGTTTGATCATGACAGTGTCAGAGGTGTGGAATAAATAGATGTCAAGGGGGAAGAAAACGAGTGGTCGACGAGAAAAACGAATGATCAGTGAGAAAAACGAATGGTCGGTGAGCAAAATGAATGGTCATCTTGTAACTAAAACTTGACTCGACTAAAAATAACGGTCGAACCGACCGGTTTAGACTATAAAACCCTAGACTCGAATCACGGGTTTTACAGGTGGTGGCGGCAATGGTTGCCGATGGCAGCCTCAGGTCGGTCATGATGCTCGAACTTGCACAATCAGCCTTTGGACTGGTCTCGGCGACGGGCGCATGTATGGGTCAATGGGGTGGCGACAGCTGCATGTCGATGGGGGAGAGGTACGGCCGGCCAGCAGAGTAGGCATCGAGAGCACAACGCATTCTGGCAGCTTTGTCGCATCTTGGAGGCCAAGCGATGTCCGGGATGGTGGGGAACAGCTCGTTGAGGCTCTAGCGGAGCTTGGTGGAGTTGTTCGGCGATGGTGCGACTGCTAGAGGTGGCGTCGGTGGTGGCATCAGGGTGGCAATTGAGGAGAGAGGGGGAAATGTTGGGGTGAAGGGTTTGGTGGCAATCTCGTAATTAAAAGTTTACTCGACTCTAACTCGAGTTAAAAAATAATAACTAACTCTTAATAAATTCTAAAAAAACCAAAAAATATAAAAAATATCATAAAATATAATACAATTAATAACATCAAAATGACATGTTCTATAACTGATAACTCACCCAAACTACTATATAGCACATCCTAATGCATTATTTGGCCTAAAAATAATTCTACGATAAAATACATGCAAAAAATAACTGGCATATTGTCATATACTCTGATAACTCATTTCTTATTATTTTTCTGGCATTATCATCATATACTCGGGTATATTTGAGACTCATTGCTTATAACGCACGATCAGCCTTAGTTAACCACAAATATCATGAAACTGACTTGTCTCAAACCGACGGCTGAATTGTCTAGTTTGCTAATGTAAAACTTTAACTCAATTACGAGTTTTACAGTTCGCGTCAATCCTAAAGTGAAAATCAAAGTCATGGCAACCCACAGTACAGTGGCTGGTGCCCTCTTTGTTCTCTTCTTAGCCTCTGGTATGATACACAATTTTGACATGATACATACAAAAATAGCTTGTAGACACTCTTTTCTGATCTATTTATGGCTATTAAAAATATTATTATTAATTATAGGCATACCATTTAAATATTATAAAACATAAAAAATTGATATAGTCTGGTGATACATATGCATTTATTCAAATTTAAATTTTATATTTTATAATGCCTTAAAGTTATACCTATGTGTAATATATAAAAACTTGCATGTATAATTATGTGTAATTATACATTTATTTGTTAAAAAGATTTACAATTAAATTGTTCGAGAAATATGATTTATCTACAATGAAAAAGGCTAATGATAAATCCTATTGCTGAAAATAATTGACAATCCTAATGATTTTTTGGCAATTAATTAATATATGGAAAATTAGAATTAGATCTTTATTGTGTGTAATATAAATAACTAATTTAAATAATTATGAAAAACTACCCTAGAAAACATCGCTAGCCATGAAAAGAATGAAAGGGGGAAGTTAATACGAATAAAAGCATTGCGCACTTATTAAAGAAGTGAGATAATGTGAGAAAGCTTAGGTAAACACAAACTTCCTTTGGTAACTGCCCATTTTTGTTTATGCCACATTTTATTGTTGAAACAAATTTTTTCTATTAGCACTTTCTAACTCTAAATCAACCTAAATATAAAATTAAGTTTCGCATGCACTAGGTTCAAAAGAAAAATGTTATCAAATTCAATTGGGGGTGTATGATCGACTAGTTTTTTGCTAGGTCTGTTTAGTTAGTATGAAATAAATGTAAACGAGACCTTGCTAAATAGCATATTTGCAATATGTTTCTAAAAAAATTGATATATACTCATTGTATATTGTATTGAAATTAATCATGATTATCATCAAGTTGATCACCCATATTCTCCCCCATATACAATAAAATTTCCCCTTTTACTTATCTTTTGAGATAAGAAAAAAGGGGAAATTTAATTACACATAAGACAACACATGGGTAACCGACTTAAAAACAATCATGATTATTTTATGCTCATATTGAAATGTAACCATACTTAATTTAGATATAAAATAATTTATTTAATGTTATTTTTTATATAAAATATATTAAATATATCTACTTTTAGTAAGATTGATCATTTAAAATTTTCATATCATTTACGTTGCTTTTATGCTAACCAAATTGATCCTTGAGAAAACGAGCATGAGAATTATATATGGAGCTTTTGGTAAATCAATCCCTGCATTTGAGATCCGTTAATATTTGCTTAGGGTTTGTTCGGTTGTTCCAAAATTTCATGAAATAAATATAAAATTTTGAGATCACAAATTTATAAATTTTGTCTGTTTGGATATCTTGAAATTTAGTCAAAAGAAATTTTAATTCCGATCAAAGTAATTCTATGTAAAAAAATTTTTATAAATATTTTTTATAAAAAATAAAAGAAATTGAGGGAAATTTTGGGAGGCGCATACACACGTATGTAAGAATGAATATTTCATTTTCATCTTATTTTCTTACTATCCAAACATGTAAAGGAAATTCTTTAAAAATATTAAATTATTTCATCTAATTCCATTTTTATTTCATATGATTTTTTTTCATTTACTCTATTTTCATGTCAACCAAACAAATTTTTAGTTGTTTGTTTTAATGTCCAAGTGCATTTAACGAGGCCTTTAGTTGACTCTTCAAAGAAATTTACCCCAAATTGAAGATTTAACTAACAACACATTCTAATAATATATCGGATTTGGCCCGGAAGATATTGAATATAAAACTAATTTTGGATGATCTCAATTTTTATTTATTGATTCTTTTTTTAAATCAAGTGCTTCGCTTTTGGGGGGGAAACGAAAACCTATAATTTTGAAGATAATTCAAATACACAGTGAGAAATTAACAATAAATATTAATGATTACTCTTTCTCATTGATGCACTTATTAAAAAGAAGAAATTTGTTGAATCTTGAACAACAACACCCTTTTATTTTCAAGAACTTCCAAAAATTTCATGAATATTTATTTCTTGTTGATACCTTTACTAGCTAAACAACGATAATAACTTTTGCTCCTGGGAAGCAGCTTTTCCCCTTTTTCAGTCACTCAAAACATGAATTAATGTTCAACCTACTAAATTAAAAAATCATAATATATAAGAAAAAATTATGGTGAGTTACACCTCATATAGTGTACGAGCTATACGTCTAATTTGAACCTTTTTTGATAGGTCCTATATAAATAAGGTTTATTATATGTGTAGAAATAAAAGTGCATAAATAAGAGGTTGACAAAATTTTATCCCTTTATAATATCAATATGACATGATTTTTTTAGATTTTTTAAAAATGTACTAATTTAGTAATATTTTGAAATTAAATTTATTACAATTATTTTAATAATTAAAATAAAAAGGTTAGAAGTATTAGTCATTAGATTGAGTTGAAAATTCATAATGCAGTTATTATTTATTTAATTAGATTTTGAGTAGTGGGATCTACTAAACTATTACAAATAAAAAGTATAGATTATATATACAAGCTACAGTAGCTTGTAGCTAATGAATATAAGACTTATCTATTATAATGACACTAATTGAGCAAGTCAAATTGAGTTCAATGCTATATGTTTAAACTTAATTCATACACGTTTGAGTTCGAGCCTATCATGCCTTCGAAGAGAGGTAAGCTAGAACTTTATAAATCTATATTTTTCATAGAATTTAAAGAAAAAGTTATTTTTAAAACAATTAAATAGTTCAACCTCATATATATCAGTTAAACTAGTAAAGATACCACGCCAACCTATAAACAAACTCTTATTAAATAATGAGATAAGTTATGATAACATATTATATCTTAAACATAGACTCCAATTTTCATTAAAAATAAACTCTAATTGAATTTGGGGATACCATGCTAGCACATAGTGATTTGATTTTTTTAAAAAAGATTTTTTTTAATATTTTAATTTATTGAATCTCTTATATTTTATCAGAGTACAATCTTTTACCCTCCTTTTATTCATAAAGATTGATACCTGCCTTATCTTTATATATGTAGTTGTCATGGAAATACACGCGGAAGCACTTGAGGATGGGTATTGCAGGAAAAAGAGCAACACATTCAGGAAGTATTGTAAATTTCAGAAGTGGAAGTGCAAGAAGAGATGCAAAGAAGAGGGTGGACGATACGATGGTTGCGATGGCCTTTTTCTACCCATACCTGGCTATTGCAAATGGAAGTTCGGCTAAAAACTAGATGCTCTCCCTTGATCGAGGGAAGGCGCTTGTTATATGTTTGATGTTCAAAGTCTGATGTATTCCCTATTCTGCATATAACAATCAAACCAAATTAGGCCTTTTGGCGATTAATTAATTGTGGTTGTATACAGGATATTTGGTTGGAGTAGAAAATTATATATGAAATTTTAAGAAAAATGACAACTTAAAGAATGAATTTTACAGTTATAATTATTGGACTAAGTTTCTTTTTCTTTTTTTAAAAAAAGAGATCAAACCCTTTTTTTATTATGTAACTTTTTTGTTAAGGGTTTTAGAGCATAACTTTAAAACTTCTTTTGACTTCAAAAATTCCCTGAGTCGACTTAACTTTATGGCTTACCGAGTTAATTCTTTATATGACTCTCTAGCGACTGAACTAGTAATTAACTTCTCGAATCATATCATAAAAGTTATCGAAATATATTATTTTTCTTTTAGATTAACTCAATTATTTTTTAAAGTCAACTAATCAAATCATGTATTTATTAATTTCAAATATCAAAAGAGAAATATATACTAATTTCATAAATTTAATAATCAAATTATTAAATTATTTCTTTTTATTTACATAATCAAATTTTAATATAAATGACACCAAATCGTCTTTGAGTCGACTCCACTCCATGACATATCAAGTCGAGTCCGAATTTTGAATTTTTAAACTATGTTTAGAGTGTGCCTCTACCATTTTATATTTTGTTAACGATTTGCCAAACAAGTATTTTAATCATTAACATTATAATATTATATTTTCCCAACATACAAGTTTAAACAACGCAAAAAAACGCCCTAGTATTATTAGGTCAATCTAATATAAAGAAAGCATTGCAAAGAGAATCTAGCTATATACCTGCAAAAATCACAGTTTCCATGTTTTCAATTGTCAATAAAACGAAGGGCTCATATTAACTTATCAAATTGACTTGAATATCAACACTAAATGATATTTTTCATGTTAATTACTAAATCACTACATATTCACCAAAAAATGAACATTAGGGACAATAAAATTGTCAATAAAACTCTAGTTCTATCACAGAAAACATCGTCACAAAAGTGCCTTTCAAATATCCTTTTCTTTTAATTAAGTAAAATTAATATTTTAATGTTATATAAATCATATATTTATCAATTTTAAGTGACTAAGTAAACAATATATACTAATTTTATAAAACTTTCTATTTACTTAATTAAGAAAATAATATAAATGACTCTGACAATGCTTATGCATTGGCGGTCCCAAATTCGGATTAAGGAGGAAAGTTGGCGTTAGGAAAAGCCTCCTGTCATTTATAATTACATAGATAATATTTTAAAATCTATGCCTCCAACACCTTTTGGATATTGAGTTGAAGAATAAGAAGAAAAAGAAGGGCTCCTGGTTGGCAGCTTTTAATCAACTCCAAATCTCAAAACTTAAGACCCAAGTTTTTAAACTAGCTCTGACCAGAATGTCTAAGAATAGCCTTAGCTCCATTATTCAATAATTAAGCCTTCATTTTTTATTCGACTCTTTATTCTTATAATGGCCTGCCCAAAAAAAGAATAAACAGATATTGCTAAGCTAATCTTAGCACATTGAGGTGGCAAATTCTATCTCAAATCTGCCTATTAAACACATGCCAATGGTTGCCTGCAAATATAGAGTGAATATATCAAAGTCATGGCAACCTACCGGACTCCGGCTGCTACCCTCCTCCTTGTTCTCTTATTGGCCTCAGGTATGCTATAATATTTACATACCAATGTATAACGTATTGTGTATTTTAGCAAATAATTTTGTTTCTATGTATGGTTGAAGATAAGCACTATCTACCACATGCATAGATATTTAAGTTCCCTGCATATATGTGTACTTTGGTAAATACCCATCAATAATATTGACACCACAACATCTGTTGTTCAAATAATTTTTTTAATAGGACTGTGTAGCTAAATTAACATAAGTGTGAAAACAAAGATTAACAAATGAAACACTTATACTTAAGGTTGCACTTTTTGTAACAAAAAAACAGGTATGAGATATTGAGATGAACTTATTGAACAAGCTTATATAATTTTCTGAAAATTTTTTTATTATGGATTCACTTATACATATAAATGATTTTATTATTAAGAATGTTGTTGCTTAATTTCTAGCTTTTTTCAACGTTTTAAAACTACTATTGACTTCAAAAACTTTTTCAGCCATCTTCATTCTATGGTTTCCCATTTACATATTTTATAATCGACTTCTTGAGTTTATTTGAGCCTCTCCTGAGTTAAGTAAAAATGTTTTAAAAACAGACTATTTTCTTTTTAGTTTAATTAAATCAATAGCTTAAAATAACATAAGCATAAATCTATCAATCAAGAATGTCAAAGAGAGGAATATCTTATAATTTGATATATCTTTCTATTTGTTGGATTGAAAAATTATTATATATAACTTCAAGTTGCTTGCCGAGTTCTGAGTCGAGTCCGAGCCCTAAGTTTTTAAACAATGTTTTTTTTCAACACACATGATAATGGTTTTGTTCTAGGTATTAATATTGGTCATTATTCATTTTGTCTTTATGTTTGACTCAATAAAATTAAGAGCGACTTGGTTAAAGTTTCAACTTCAACTCAACTTGAGCAAGCATGAGCATACACATGCTCAAGTTTGCTGAACTCCTTGCTTGATATAATAAATAATATATATATATATATATATATATATATATATATATATATATATGTGTGTGTGTGTTGTATGTGTGTGTGTGGTTTAAATATCATATTTCAAATAGTTGTCCATAATTAATCCACTTCATAAAATAATTAACTATTAATGTGAAGGAGTAGGGAGTAGGGATGCTTAATTATGGGAATTTTAAATAAGAATAGAAATTTCAAAAGTGGGGCCATTTTTTATTTTTGTGGAAATTTTGTAATGTAAATAAATAGTGTGACAAGTTGGAACTTTTAATTCTAATTAAACTATATATATATATATATACCTCCTGATATATTAAGCAATGCTAATTTTGTTTTATCTATAATATATAGTTGTTGCAGAAGTATATGTAGAAGCAGGAGATGGGTATTGTAGGAGAAAGAGCAACACATTCAGAGGGTACTGTAATTTCCACAAGGGCAAGTGCAAGAATAGATGCAGAGAAGAAGGAGGAATCTATGATGGTTGTGGTGGCTCCTTCCTTCCCTATTCATGCTATTGCAAATGGAGGTGCCCACCTAGTTAGTGTTGAAAAACAAAACTAAAGTGTGCTCTGATCTTCATCAGGTGGAGGCTGTCATATATTTAAACAACAGTTTATGGTAATCCCATCTTGTTAAATATAAAATAATTAATCATATAACAGAGTTGAAATTTTATGTGTTTGATTAATTTAGTCTACCAAAGTAGATAATTAAAAAATATGCCTCTTATTTCTTTTAAATTAGAATACCGTAGATTTCGAGTTCTCCTTTACCATAAAGTTTGCCCTTATGGTTGTTTGATTGAAATAAAAAATATAAAATTTAGGAAAATTATAAGTAGTCATCATCAATCATGAAAAAAAACAAGTAAAAATTTTATCAGCTAATTAACATTTTTTATTAATTAATTACATTTTTTTCCAAACAACTGATTAATTACTTTAACAAATAACTAAATAAATAACTGGCAATGACATTAAGCTGAGTCGAAAGCTCTGGTTTAGCTCATGGAGCCAAATTAAATCCTATCTAAGCCAATCCTGAAGTTTGTGCAAACTTAAACATATATATCATTTTTGTACGCATTCAGGCTGTAGAGGTATGAAAAGAAAATTTAGATTTGAATTTGCCCATTTTATATTTTAATCTAATCCTATAACTATCAACCATAGTAATAATTTTCCTGCAATAAATATTAAACGTTCAAAAACGTAGCAACATTTAAATGACAAGTTCAAACTGAGCCGAAACCAAGCTCAGAGTGGCTGAATCAACTAGTGATTGAACCTAGCCGAGCTCGAAACATCAAGTGAGCGGGTCTAACCGAGCTCGGCTCGGAGCTAGGCAGAAACCGCCAGAGCCGAGCTCTGCTCGAACCAGCCCAACGCTTAACTTCTTTTAAATTGGAAAGTGACCAAACCGCTTTGTTGAAAGGGAAATCACTTGTATGATAACTAACCATCTTTTCCATCATGCGCGTAAACATTATCCATTAGCAACAATGCCTACTTGCTTTTACAAAACAGAATCAAACCCTTTTCTCCTCATAACTATTGCCAACAAGAAGCCTCTTGGAAACTGAGCATACATCAGTACAGACACACACATATATGTGGACCAACAAACAGCTTTCATGTCAGATGACAAGAGTGTATAGAAATGCTTAGTCCCCTCAAAGCAAAAGTTGGGCAGAAATCAAAATTTTGAAAGCTGCTTAATTGACAGAAAAGAAGAGAGTGACTACCTCATCATGACTCAATATTCTACTTCTTTCTACAACTTTGGTCATATCATCTCTTTTTTTTGGGGGGGCAGCATACCATATATTCAAATTTTGCTTAACTATAACAGATAACTGGTTTTGACTTTTGAGTAGACAATCAAATGTTGTTGACATCAATTAATATACAAATAACAGCTTTCTACTATTTCCAAGGCACACACTTTTTTTGATAGATAGGATGGTAAACTAACTGCTTGGGTTTGTTTTTGGTATGCCATCCACCAAACTTTGATTTGTGATGTCAAAAGTAATTAGCTGGTTCAAAGAATTTCATGTGTAAATAAAAAAATATAAAAAATAAAAATTAATTTAAAAAGGGAATGAAGTGTGAAAAGATTATTTTTCAAATTTGAGGCAGTTACTTTTTGGAAGAGAATACCAGGATAACATAAAAAATACAAAGATTCAAGACAAACTGACAACCAGACCTAATAGAACATGTATAGCTTATCAATCTCACTAGCAATATATGAGGTTCCCAAAAAACATGGTTTAATATTGTAATTGGAAACATAAATAAATCACACAATTTATCTGATCTACATCTCTCCCAGAAACTAAACCAAAAACAAAACAAACAAACGAACAAGCAAACCAGAAACATTGCAGGTGCATTACTTCCTAATGCTCACCTATTGGATATTGGATTTGAACCACTGGGAACTTCATGTTCACTAGCATTGAACAGCTGCTCCCCCCACTCCCTGGTGACCTCTTTGGTGTCCATGGCTTGAGTGGTGTCTGATCTGCCAGTAGAAGGCCTTTGTCTTCCAACATCATGAGTAGCAGATATCACAAGTAGAAGAGATAAGATGACAGCACGGAAAATTACTAGAGGAATCAACGAGTGCTCAGCAATGCTTCCATTACCAGCCATGCACATGAAATACTTCAACTACCAGCTCCAACACCTTAAAATATCAGATTCCATGAACAAGTAAGTAGCTGGGCAGCTCGGAAGAACCAGAAACAAAATGTAGATGGCTCTAAAAAGGTGTAGAAGAGCTAGAAGAAAGGGAAAGATGGAATAGAATCTTCAAAGGAAAAGAGTGAGGAAAGAAACCGGTTGTCACACGCAGTGGTGGGAGGGGGAATACAGAGGGAGAGTAATCTGAATAAAGAGCTAAGATCAGAGCAAGTTTTCACATTTGATGGTTTGACGAGAAGAAAGGAGAGGGGAAGATTTCTTGGTGAGTGTTGCAGACACGGAAGGACCATAATTAACCGTTGAGCCTTTGGATGTCAGGGACCAACTCAGTATGTTTTGTCTGATCAATATGTCGTTTGCCTTAAAAACAGGTCCGGGGCTCCGGACTCAACAAAGACAATTACTACCTTGTGGAAGTAGTAGCATGAAATTTTTTGTTAACAAACCATTAGCATGCAACTCTTTAACTTCTGCAGCAAACTAGGATGGATTCTGAATAGAATCGGCCAATTTCTAGGATGGATTCAGGTTCAAGAACTCCTATAAAAATCGGCCCGTGGATCGGAAAATCTGGGCCAATTCAGAAATATGCTAAGAAAAAAAATGTCGAGCTATCACAGTAACCTTAGTTAACATTTCATGGACTGTCAAAATGATTCGCTCTATAGTGTTTAATTTGTATGTGCAATGACTGATAGTAACCTAGCCCATATAGCCATTCTAATTTGAGGCTGCACTCTATAACTACATGTCAAGTTAAAGCAAAAAATTGTCTACTCCCAATCAATCTGCCTAACAACCTACTTCCATATCTATAGTGCACTCCCTAAAACTCAGCATTGACAAATGGCTCCACAAGCCCCTTGTTGTGCACAATCAAAACAGTAATAATAATAATTATATTATGGTGCATACAATTCATAAGAATTGCAACAAAATTATAAAATACATTTTTGTGAAAAAAGTTTAAATACAGAGCAATTTCTACTAATTGTTTGTACAACCACAATGACGATAACAAAAATGATATTCAAAATCATAGCAGGATGTAAAACCAATTCATCATTGGACACAGGGTTTGATGATTGTTAAATTCCAAAATATTTACTGTGTTTATCATCTAGAAGTGGCACAAGGATCTATCTACATCAGGCAACCAACATACTGCACTCGTGGATACTTATTTTGTAACTGAGGCCATTGAACAAAAATCTGATCTGCAATACGAGATTTGTATAGAATCAATCCACTCAATGAGAACTTTCTCACTCTTGCTATGCTTTCAACATAAAAAATCGATGACCAACGAATACCAAGGACCTGCATTTTCAACTAAAACGTTATTTTCTAATGCCAACCTTTCATCATATCTTCCTTTACAATAATGAAAGCCTGCTTACCACAAAGCACATTTCATCATACCTTGAGGAGGAAGGCCACTGCACAAAGAGGGATACAAGTACCTGGCCCATTGCAAAGAATCTGATAGCAGATTAAGCAGGAAAAGGATAATTAGTATAATGCTATGAGATTCAGCCAAAAAAAGAGAACGCTGACAAGAAAAAAGGATACAGCATTACCACTTCTGGTCTAATCTTCAATATCAGCCAAAGGGCATGAGCTGTAGCAATTAAAGTAGTACCAATGGAAGTCAAATACGACTGTCCCACTTCACGACTACGATATATCCTCATGAAGTGCGCATCTTCTATTTCTTGTGCTCCACCTGGCTACACAAACATTTTTGCTTGGTGTCAGAAATGATAATTTCAAAGATAAACTTTGAGACGAACCAAGATCAGTGTTCTACCATTTGAACTACAATGAATTTGCCATCAAATGGTAAAAACTCAGAAAATTTTCAGACAAGCATACTGATAGCCTAAATGATGGGTGACACTTTTGGCAATTTCCATATTGAGACAAATAATACATAATTCTAGCTGGAACATTTGAGCAGTATTCTACCCTATAAGATCAAATATTCTAATTTCTTTACAACGGGGATAAAAGTTTTCTAGCTTGACATCATCCCAGACATCATGATGCACAATTCACTTGCTGCCACTGTGTCTTCCTTTCTTTTTCTTTTTTCTTTTTTTCTTTTTTTTGGGTACCTTTAATGTGCATAAAGGAATATCATCATATAATTGGTTCACAACTAGGAGAAGAAGTACAGAGTTAATTGGTAACCTTGATTTAAACATTTTCAATCAATTTCGGTCTAATTTATAGCAGGATGTTTTCAGACAGCAGGATCAAAACAGGTTCGTGAGGATGATCAGGAGCTTTACTAAGATTAAATTTCCTCCAGACACTAACTTGATTTGCAGCAACACTCATTTAAAACATAATGTCTCAATGTGCTTTGAAACCAACAACTGTACAAATCTTTCATAGTTCCATCGCATTTACTTTGCAAAAAAAGAAAAAGCTGATCAATAACAACATATGTACAGTTTGTATATTTTTTTAGTTAAGAGTTAAGCTTCGAAAACTCCAATCAAGTTTATGTAATTTCTTCTGAAAACATCTAGTAATTCAGAGCCCTCCAACAAGAACAGAGAAAACAATCTTCGTAATAGAACAAGCATACAGACTGGATACTGGACATGAAAGGCTATGCAGATTGACCTTTTCAGCTTATTCTCTCCCTCGAAACCTTCTTCAGTCATTTACTTCATTATGATCTATTTCTCAGTCCTTTGTTTTTGTCATTGTCTTGACATAAGCAAACACAACATAAAAGACTATGAAGAACCGACCTTTTTTGGCATACTTTCCCCCCACGTTGAGATTAAAAGATAAACCACCGTAACCTTTATCTTCTAACAATAATGCTTTTTTTCATCAAACACTAACTTTTTTTGCAGTTTAATGTTACCTTAAACCTCCATTTTTAACTTATCCCACTTTTCCATTAATAATCTCTACACCATTTATATGTTCCGCTGCATATTCCTTTATTTTATATGAAAGATGCCCCGCCGAAGTATAGGCTTCATAGGAGGATCTTTATGAAACGAGCAGCAGCAGATGTCCTAATATTCAAAATTAACACAGCAAAGCTTAAAGCCATAGTACCTCACATTCTGATTCTAAGAGCTTGGCCTTATCTAGGCTCATAGCATCCGTTGCCGCGGCGATGTAGTATCTGGGTCTAAACCTTTCCCTTTGAAGCACGCGGACCAGATTAAGCATTTCTGCGGTGTGCCCACCTGCACAGCACAGGAGGCTTCTTTCCACAGCAGCTACTGCAAAATCGAAAAACATAAAAGAGTTGGCCAGAAAAAATACCTGATCCGAGAACAATGAGAGTCGAAAAAGGATGGGTGGTGTGAGGAAGCAGGACGGGGCCTGCCCCTTGCCCGTTTCAAAGAAGACATACGCCAGTCTGATCGTGATGGCGAGAGAGAGGGTAGCGATCATCACAAACACTGAACCATCCATGGAATTACTCTTAGGGTTTTCTCGGAGAGGGGAAGATGGGGTTGGGGGATAAGCCACCACCGAGGCCGACGGTCGGAGGATCACCAACGCTGCCGCCGCTGCCGCTGCCGCCGCCGCCGCTCAAGGCTATGGCCGCCACCGATCGATGACTTGTTTTCTTTGAGACTTTATTTTTAATTTCCATATAACGAAAAAAAAAAGTAACTTCGTTCTTATAATTTATTAATTATTTTAGGGAGTAATTTTTAACAAATTTACCCTAATAAATATTTTTCTGGGTCGACTAATTAAATAGAAACGGTTTTGAATATTGGATGATATCGGCAAATTCAATCTAAATCCGACCTATTTATATCGGACATGAAATAATTTTGGATCAGATTTGGGATTATATTTTTTAAATATATAATATATTAAAAAATACTCACATCTGATATAGATTTAAGGGTGACCCAATTAGAACAAGTGATGTTTTTTAAAATTATATTTTTAAAAATATTTGAAATAATATTTTTAATTATTTTTCCTCTTTTTCATATTAATAATTATATTATTTATATTATTTTAATCAATCGAATTAAATTTAAATTGGATAGAGGTTTGGCTGATTTAGTCTAATACTGATATGGTAAATGAAGGAATAGAGATATATGTTTGAATTTTCAGATTTAGATCGAATAAAGATGTAGTCATATCTGATAAATATGTACGATGGGAACCCATCCCTAGAATTAGAGATTACCCATGAGGTGCAAAGCTGCTAATTTAACACCTCATTCTCCTTAAATCACAAATATATAAACTTTTCTCCTAAAATTGTAAATTATGAATAATAACACCATTACTTTCACTGGTTTAAATTAAATGATTTAGATATTCTAAATTATTATGAATATAATAGTCTAGTCGCTTACCTGCGTGATGCTTAACATATTTTCAGCTTATTCTTGTAGTCAATTATTCTTTTGGGCTTACCATATAATATACTTCAAAGAAATTTTTTTATAATATTTATTCGCAATGCTTGATTTGTGTTGTAATAAATATTTATTTATTATAGTCTTATATATTATGTCTATTCCAAAAAAAATTAATATATTATTATTTATTAATTTGTTGATATTTATCAATTTGTTGATTTTAGAATTCTACTAATTACTCAAGAAATGTATTATCACAGGGTCTGGTTTTAAATATAAAACCTCAGCTTCATGTTAGGGTTTTATCGACTTATAATTTTGTCTAGTTCGAGTTAGTCTCCATTTGGTTCAAGTGAGATCGAGCCAAACCAATTTTAGACCATGAGAATGGACCACATATGGCCGTATGAGCATCTTATGGTGACTGAATATACTTAACATGGAGATGATAGTTTTGATTATGCTACAACAAAATATGAGTTATTAGTATATACAGGGATATACAGATTTTTTAATTTTATGTGTTAGCTAGGGTTTTAGGCCTATATTTAGGTCGTTGCAGCATTTAGTATCCGTTTAGGATTTTTAGGGTATCTCATTTACACGCATCTCAAGGATTTTCAACTACTAGATTGCCCTTGTAGGCCCAGCTTGCTTTGAGTCGTAGATTTTCGACTACTAGATTTCCGTTTAGTCTTTTTGCTTTGATTCCCGCCTATAAAGTCACTTTTAGAACTTGCATCAATTTTGACTTTGAACAGTCTCGATCCGAACTTTTTATCCATCTATATACATAGCATATACCCATAGGTGGGCCCCACTAGATCCACGAGTTGTCGGACGTTTGGATCATGCCACATGGCAAGATCACAGTCATACACATCAGCCCTAGCTTCAACTTGTTATTTTTTAGAGATTTTCTCACGATTTTAGATGATTTCCACCCCTTTGCGCGGCCGCCACTTCGGCTCACCGCTAGTGAGTCTCCAGCCCTTCCCCAGCCGCCTGACTGGCACTACCATCACCACCCTGTGGCCGGCTATCGTCCCATACTAGTCACCAATACCGGCGTGCCACAGTCGCCGCCAGCAACAGCTTTTGTCCATTGGTATTCTACCACCACCGCGATGTTTGAGCAATTTTTTGGTACCGACGAGCCACCTTAGGCCGATCCAACCACCCAGACAACTTCCCCTCTCTGAGATCTTCATTTTGAGACCACCCATGACCACCGTCGTGGTCGTGATTGCCACCAATGACGTTGTCGCACCCAAAGGCAATTCCCTCTCTTTCCAGCTATTTTCTGGCCAGCTGGCAATTAGACTTTATTGATGGCCCCCACCACCATGTTCCACGTCACCTAGGCCGTCGATCCTGACTAGTGGCAACTAGCACAACCCTCCCACCCCATCAAAACCGATTACATGTGTTCGCATCTTTTAGCATGCGTTTTCTTCTGCTTGCCTGACCCTATTCACCTACTTCCCGTTGCTTCCTGTTTTCATGTCTGTGTCTGCATCCATCAGTCCATACCAACCTAACCTACCCAGCCCACCATTTTATTTAACTCAGACTAAGTTGACTTGAGCCGACTCAGTTTGGTTCAGCCTATTTGACCTGGTTCAACTCATTTTTAACCCGTTTTCGGTAATTCGACACACCCTACGTCAGTTTATATGCATATTCATACAATTTAGCTTATTTTGACATTATGAGTGTTTTTCTTTATATATTTATTATTTAGTTGTTTATTTATCTACATATTTATTCATTATTATTTATTTATATGTTTATCATATATGATGAATGTTTACATGATTTATTTATTATTATTAATGATATATTTACTTATTATATTATTCTTATTTATATTTACTAAATTATATGTGTGTGTGTGTGTTCATTGCATGTATGTTATTATTTATTGTATTTAATTATGTATTTTGTATTCGATAGTTATGATGCTATTATTATTCATGATTAATCAATTTTAACTATTTATATATTTATCAAATTATTATATATTTATTTATTTAATTATTTATATATTTACTAACAAGAGTATATGTGATATTTACACATGTTTATCTATGTATTTATATAGTATAATGAGATTATTATTTTATGAGTATAGTATTATTTATCTTTAGGTATTTATTATTCATCTATTTATTTATGAGTATATTTATATATTATTTGTTCATTAGTCATTTTCTTTAGTATGTCTCGATTTGCATGTTGGATGTTTAATTGTAGGTTTATTTAGCATTATCTTCTTTATTAGGATGTATTGATGATGTGAGCACACACCACGAGCATGCATCATATAGACATGTCATTATTTTTAACAGTTGGTTTCAATATAGGTTTCGAAGTCCGAACTCATCGTAGACGAGATGTCACGCTTGGAGCTTGGACCACAATTCTGTTAGGACTCTTCTCATGTTTATTGTTATAGTCTATTGTGGATTTGATTTTCAGATTGTAGGACGTATTAAGTGGCTGTTTATTGGACCACTTAACACGGGCGGTCTAGACTTATTTTACTTCCAGGATTAGTAACCCTCGATGATGAGATCACTCGAGTTGTTTTCGATCTAAGATCTGCCGTAAGTTGCCTTTAGACCTATTATATAAATCCCTTTGCAGGCCTATAGATGATTTTATCGAGTTTTTAGTGAGACAAGAGATAGTGAAACCAACTCGCACTTACCATAAGCAGGTGTATGTACCAGTCACAGTGGGCTCTGGATTAGTGAGAGGATTGTTCCATTCTTGAGGGATTCTGTGTAACACCCCAAATCCGGTCCACACTCGTGAACCGAACCGGCATGTTACAGGCCCCGGTTAAGTCGGCTAACCCGAAC
>JAURVB010010479.1:0-25607 GCA_033002965.1 Piper betle | reverse complement strand
ATACTCTTATATATTTTGATAATTCATTCTTTTCTGTTATATTCATGACATTATCATTATATATTTGAGTCTACGTTACCCTCATAGTTTATACACGTGACTGGCATCGGCTTAATACACGTATTCTGGAAACTAATTCGATTTGAACCGACAACTAAACCGATTCGTTCATGAGTATAAAATCTTAACTCGGATCAGGGAGGTTTGATTGCTGAACCGATGGGTTCATTTCTCACGTCTATTTTCTTTTATTTTTTCACAAACGAAGTTGCTGGGCTGGCCCGAATAAACGTACTCCAAGTGGCTAATTCCCTTCAAAAGCCCTACGTATACTAAAATGCCAAGTAGCCCATCGCACGGTGCCTTATTCCCCAAGCCCTCCCCTTTCTTCCCCTATCTACCGGTCGTGAAGGTGTCGCCTTAACGGGGGTGCAGCATGTGCTCCGGCGACGAAGGCTCGGCATCCATTGGCGAGGACTACTACAGCGACGCCGACGGGGGACTTGAAGAGAGCGACGGCAACGACTACGATGATTCCAACGAGACCAAAGTCGTGGTCCCGGAGGTAGTTTTCATGGCTATTTCGCTATTACCGTCAAACGATTTCATTTTTGAAGTTTCGGGGGGTTTGAGGCTTCAAAGCTCCTGTCTTTGAAGTTTTTTTGATGTATATATAATGTTTTTTTTTGGTTTTTCTGGAGTTTGTATTGTCTCGGTGGAAGTTTTGTTCTGATTGTCATTATTATTATTTTTGGTTGGGATATAGAAACGGTATTCGATTTTGAGCGAGGAAGACATCCATAGGCGGCAGCAAGAAGATATAACAGAAGTGGCTTCTGTTCTTACTTTGTCAAAGAGTGCAGCCAGTACACTGCTGTGTAACTACAATTGGTATGGCTTTCATCTGGGTTGTTGGAAGTCTTTTTTTTAATTAGTTAATGTCTCTGACTATTGCTTGTTATTTTATGCTTCTTTTGGTGCTTAATTCTGTAACTAAGTGGATATGAAGTTTAACATTTGTAGCCTATAGTTATTGAATTTCCCTGTTATTATGGTTTCACGAGGCTATGTAAGCTTTTTAATTTTTAACGCACGGCCAATGATTTTCCTGGCTACAAAATGGATAAATTGGGTCTATGCCCATAATCTGAATATATTATAAGAGAATGGTAGTGATGGTGACGACTGACCGTATCAATGCTTTGATTTGATATCTTCGTAGAGAGAAATTATCTCTATTTGCGTGTTATAGAGTTGCTTTATTGTTTTTCAACTAGTGCGGATTGAAATCTATTTCTCTTTCACACTTTCTGGGGACTTTCTTCATGTTTTGATGTGATATATCCATAAATGGATGTTATTGCTATTTGCATTTTTTTTTCTTTGTTTGTCACTTGAAATTAAACTATGAATTGGAATCTATTTTTTACTCTCTTTCTTTCCCACTTCATTGAAACATTCTTTTTCTCCATTTTTATGTTTTTTTCTTCTTTTTTCCTCAAAAAGGGGTCAATTATATGGTTCACAGTCTAGGATCTGGGTAAGAAGATATGGGTAAAGTTTTGACAGCTAGAGGCATTTTTCAACACTAACCCTCTTTTGTTAAGCCAGGCTTTGGGCTCAGCAATGCATGGACATTGGCAGAGTTTTATTTAAACATACTCAGTAATCTATTGTTCTACTCCACAGGGATGTCATCAAGGTGCAGGACATCTGGTTTGCAGACGAGGAGGGTGTTCGCATGAAGGTTGGTTTGTTGGAGAAACAAGTTTTTTATGCCAAGTCGGAAGCCAATAATGTAAGTGTTTTCAACTGATGTTTGTTGTCTGATGTCTTTGGGTTTACTATCTTAAATGCCAGGAATGGTTTCTATGTTGACAATGCTACCTATACTAATCATACTTGAGTTTTGTTTGTAGTTGTGTTGCCAGATTTGTTTTGAGTTGTACCCTCACTCTCTAATGGTTGCTGCTTCATGTGGTCATCCATTTTGTGGTGCTTGCTGGACAGGTGTTCATTATTGATTTTAAGTACATTATTATAATTTCTTACTTGAATTTTGAATTTACTCAGGTTAATGTGCCAATTAAATTGCGTCATACTCTAAGCATATTTTGCGCTTTTAGTTGAGATTATTCTGCCCTTCTGCAACTACAATGTTGAAATTTGAGCTCACACAGTTAAGTCTTTTTGTTGATTCAATATGCATTCCATATTCTTAGGTTGCCATGTACCCCCTTGCATTGTGTGATTATTTATAGGCCACCTCTCATCTCATTTATCCTCGGAGACTTCCTGCCCTGTTGTTGCTTCTAAACATTTTCTTTGCATATGGTTAATTCTGCCTCCCACCATATTTGAAGCAAGAGACAGCCCCTGCTATAAATAACACAATAGGCAGATATATTTTCTGGGCAATTTCAAATTTCAGCTGAGGTTTTATCGAAGCAAGACAAGATATGAAAAATCGATCTAGTTTAGTTTTATTCTTAATTAAGGAGTTCTATTTTTCACAAGTCTTTAATTTTTCTTCATTTTAGATTGCTTTGTGCAGTTAGATTTTTATTTTTATTGTTTCCTTGTGTTACAAATTTCATTAGCCTATAAAACCATACGTCATAGGCCTAGAAAAAAGACGACTTTGATTAATGAATTTTTGAGTTTGATGGATTCCAATCTTTGTTCAAGTGTTGATTCTGTTGCTTCTATTCTCACTGGTGCCAATTTTGGCAGCAATTCTTTAATCGTGATTCCGTTGCCGATTATCCTATCCAATCCATCTATCTCCCACCACTTTCCCCATCACTTATTCTAAATCACAGTACTAATGTTATGAACTTTTATTCTAGGATTCTTATAAGCATCTTCTAGTTGGTACTAATGCCATAAACATGTTAATTCAATCAGGAGTCTATTCTAAATAGTACTTCTTATATTAATTTAAATTGACTGGTATTTAATTTTATTTTGGTCAGGAGTCTTCTTCTAAGCAAATTTTAATTCCAAAATAAAGTATTAAGTATATTACTAATAATATGAACTTCTAGTTTTAAGCTGGAGCCTTATTCTAATTAAGAAGAACTGTTAATATTAATTGAAATTAACCAATTGTTTGATTGAAAATGTAAAATATTTTTGAAGGTATGTCCCATGCATTGCATGAAGGTCTTGACTAGTTTTCTTTGGAGGAAAGACATGAAAGCTTTATTTGGAGGAAATTTCTATTTACCTTTTTTGGTCCTGATTTACTTGCTTTACTTGATTGATGGTAGGTTATGTTAGCTCCTCTATAAATGATGGCTCCGGGTGCTTGACACTACGATGCCCCTTCCCTCATTGCAATGCTGCAGTGGGTGAGAACATGATTAATATATTGGCTTCCGAAGTTGACAAAACAAAGTACTATCATTACCTTCTTAGATCTTATATCGAAGGTAGCAATAAGGTACATGCTTGTAGCAAGTTCCATATGGTGGTTCTTTCTTGTAAACGGGTCTCATTTTTTCACTCATTCATCTTTATTGACAGATAGATCGAAGCAAGATACGTGCTTATTTATCTTTCTAATTTTTAGATTTATCATATTGCCACCAGCTTTTTTGGTCTTCAATTAAAATGAATACACACATGGGATTAGGGACCTTTATCTTTTGGCAACAAACAGTTCTTGTCCGATGGAAAATTTAATTTGTGAGGAAATGCTGGTATTTTATTTTATTTTGCAGACAAAATGGTGTCCTGCCCCTGGTTGTGAATATGCTGTTGACTATGTCATAGGTAGTGACAACTTTGATGTTACTTGCAAATGCACCCATTATTTCTGTTGGAATGTAAGCATAAAGCATATGCTATTTCCTTTCCTTAATAAACATGAAATTCGAGGTTATCAGTCACTAAAATATATTTTTGACTATATGCTTCTGCAGTGTACAGAGGAAGCTCATCGCCCATTGGATTGTGACACAGTGGGGAAGTGGATATTGAAGAATAGTGCTGAGTCTGAAAATACAAATTGGTATGACTTTTGCTTTTGTTTTTTTGGTAATGAAATTCAAGTTCATAATCTTGCTGTTATTTATTTATTGCTTATCAATCTGAAATTACTAGAGGACATTAAGTAGCTGCTGAGAAGGGAGACGTGATGATCCCTCTCAATCTTTTAGTTTTTTTATTGTAGATATTACTGCATGGAATGATATATATATATATATATATATATATATATATATATATATATATATATATATATATAATCTATTTAAGTGGTTGATTATCAGGATTCTAGCCAATTCAAAACCTTGTCCGAAGTGCAAGCGTCCAATTGAGAAAAACCAGGGCTGCATGCATATGACGTGCTATTCGCCATGTAGATTTCAGTTTTGCTGGTATGCATTGTTCAGATAAGTTGTCTTTTTAGTCCTAGCATTTGAATGCTTAAAATATTCTTGTTGTTTTAGGTTATGCCTTGGTGAGTGGTCACGGCATGATCAAAGGTCTGGTGGTTTTTATTCCTGCAACAGTTACGAAAATTTTAAAAAGCAAGGGGAGGTATGTGTCTTTTAAATGCCTGATTATTGACTAGCATTTATTTCACATGTGCTCCTTTGCATTGTAACTTACAGTATGAGGAAAGTGAAAGGAGAAGGAAGATGGCAAAAATTTCCCTTGAGAAATATACTCACTACTATGAACGGTGGGCTGCAAATCATTTGGTACGCTCTTGAAAGTACCTGAATTTTTTTTGTAAATTATATTGCCTGGTATTTTTGTTTTTGTGAGACTTTGCGTAGATCCCTTCCCCCTTCAATCACTTTTGGTCTCAGACTTGAGGTGTATGGACAGATAAGGGGTACGAGGCGTGAGTTGAGTGATCTCTGTATGTATATTGATGTCTTTCCTGGTGATCTATTTGGGGAGGTCTCTTGTTGTCATGAATTTTCCTGGCCTGACTTTTGATCTTTATTGACATTGGTTAAATTTTCATAATTGTTTAAGCTTAGCAGAAAAGATTGGTTTTAGATTTTTAGCATTATGAGAAAATTTTGTTTGAGTAATCGTCATGTATAGTGCACTTTTATAGTGCTAATTTTTAAGATTGAAAATGGTTCTTTTCTGTTTGTTGTTTGTGTTGATTCTAGGGTTTCGACAATGGGTTTATGGTAACGTATGATTTCTTTGACAATTCTGCCATTTTTTCATATTAATGATGAAGCTATATCTGATGTGCAGTCTAGACAAAAAGCTCTTCAAAATCTACAAGATATGAAAGATGTTCAGGTTTCAAATAGAACTTCTTTTATAATCTTTCCTTATTTGCGTTTCTATACAATTGGTTTTATAAAATTGTGTAGGGAAAAAGTTGTGGTTTCACTTTGAAAGAATTATCGTCCTTATACTTGGTTTTGTGTTTATTTCTGCGTAGTGTTCTTTTTGGAGGTAGCATTTACATAATAAAATGTGAAAAGTTAACAACAAGCACATCTGCGTTTATAGGTACATAAACTGACTGAAAGATATTCCCAACCACACTCCCAGCTTGAATTTATTATTGATGCTTGGCTACAGGTTTTTTTTTTTATTTTATTTTTTATCATTTCACTTCTTTATTTGTGAGTTATAAAGTTTATGCTTAGTCTAACCCTGGTTTGTTAAATTTTTAGATTGTGGAATGTAGGCGTATCCTTAAGTGGACATATGCCTTTGGTTATTACTTTTCAGAAGAGGAGCAAGATAAGAAAGAATTTTTTGAGTATTTACAAGGTAAGTATGGACCTTCGCTGCCATTTTGTTGCAAAATTTATTATGGACCAAATTGAGCTTCATGGTTTTGGTATTGGAGGGAAACCAAATTGTGGACTTCAGGACCTGCTGAATTCTTTCCCTGGGGTGTAGCATTGACAACAGGCTATATGATGTCCAGTGTAGGGAAAAAAAGTTGTCATTTTAGATGTTTTATTCTCCTTTTCTGTAGGTGAGGCTGAGCATGGATTGGAGAGGCTCCATAAATGTGCGGAGAAGGAGCTTGAACCTTTTGTTGCTAGTGAGGAAGACAGGATGAGTCCACTGCCATCTCTTAAAACTTTTCACGATTTCCGAACTAAGCTAGTAGGACTAACAAGGTAAGCCGTCTGTCTGTCAATATTAGACACCAGCTTATTTCTGTGTTCGTCTAAACAGCAAATCGATTGGTGCAGAGTGACGAACGTTTTCTTTGAAAACCTTATGCGTGCGTTGGAGGATGGTTTCACTGATTTTGACGGCTGCAACAAAACGGTGAGCTTGAAAAATCTTGGTGGTGAAAGCCAGGGTGCTCATAGTTGGAGTGATGCCAGTCACTGGTTATGCACACACTGCACCTTTGCCAATCCAAGTGACGCTGTATTATGTGAGATGTGCCACAATGAGCGGTAACCAAACTCCTGTCATTTAACTCCTCTCTGGCATTCTTCCTAATTTGGGGAGTTTATAAAAATAGGGTGTTGTTACCTCAGTGATTTGTGGAATCTTGGACTTGTTACAAATAATCTGCAACTCAGTAAACTGGGTGCTTGGAAAAAAATCAGTAAACCTGGTCGATAAATGTAGAGAGGGTGTCCACAAGCAAGGGAAGGAAGAAGTCGTTCTTGTCCGCTGAAGATGTTTTGTTAATATATATATAGCTATAGGAAAAATTAAGGTGAGTTGCACCTCATGTAGGTTATGTGAACTACATTTTTAATCTGAACTTTTTCTAGTGGATCTCGCATTGTTAGGTTATAAATATTATAAGTAGAATACATAAATTGGAGGTTGATAAACATTTTTTTATTTTAAACATCAATATAACTTATTTTAAAATTTTCTAAAAATGTACTTTTGTAAAAGTATTTTAAAATAAGTTATTATAATTATTTTGCTAATTAAAACAACGGGTTATACTTATTAGATTAATTCAAAATTTTATAACTAAACTAGTTATTTATTTTTACATTTATTTGTGTAGATTTTAAATAGTGGAGCCCATTAAATTACTCAAAATAAAAAAATGTACCTCATATAAGCCACAGTAGCCTAGATCATGTATACAATACTCTGTAGGTAATCTATATATATGTGTAAAATTATTTTTATTAGTCAAATTTCGGTATCCACAACACTACTTGAATGGCTTATTATTTATGTGTAGTAAATCAATCAATTGATGGAGTTAACTTGGGTAAAAATATGGCTCATGGCCGTCTTGCTCATGTCGAAAATTTAAAGTCGTAAATGTGCAGCCTTTAAGGCAGAACCGGTATTTATGCCGGTCTTCATTTTAACAGAAAAATCCGAGTTTTGGAGTAGCGATCGCAATTAGAAAAGAAAGACAGATGATATGAAGAGTCGTGGAAGTCAAATTTTTACGTTGGATGCTTTGGTTGGTGAGCCAGTGTGAACGAAAATGTTTTTCGATATTAGGAGCTTTTAGTAATGCTAGATATTGAACCCTAATATAGACCATATATTTAGGTGTAATTTGTAATTAACAATTGTGGGTGGCATGCATGATAACTAATAAAACGAGCATACTAAAAATTAACAGTTCCTTTGTAAAAGATAAATCATATATGGGTTTTTTAAGCAACTAAACACAACACACGCAGTAGCACGCACAGTATGGGACAAGTATAGTGCAATTTGCTGATTGGGAGAAGTATACAATTTATTCATATTATTCGGCAATGATCGCAGTTCAACTAAGGCATCTAATGCGTGATGTACCAAAAATTTTACTTAAACCTATTTTAACTTACTTTGACCATAAACCAAAAAACCAAGGCTATCATGTAAAATAATGTAGTTCACATTATATGTAAGCGACCCCAGAAAATTTCTCTGGGGTCGCCCCCAGGTATACCCATACCCTATATATATATATATATATATATATATTATTATATATATTGTAATGTTTTCTTAAACAAGGGGCAAGAAAAGTTTTTGCCCTAAACTCTATCCTAGGTCGTTCATGTGATCAGACAACTTAGATTTGATGTAAACAAAAAAAAATCCTCCTCCCCCTCTTTCGCGAGTAGGCGGGTTCGGACCACAGACGGCGGGGCGGGTGGTGGGCGGAGGGGGTGGGTGGGGAGGACCGGGGTGGAGGGGAGGGGATGACTAGTGGGGGCAAAGGCAGGGAGGTCTACGGTCGGCGTCGGCAAGGGGTGGAATGGGGTGGAGGGGAAGGGGAGGAACCACCCAGGGGAGGACGGACAGACGGGGAGGAGGAGGGGGCAGTGGGGGCCTCCGAACTGCGTTGCCTCGCCACCGCCTACCGGTCTCCTGCCGCCATTGTGTTCACCCTCCCCAACCCCTCTGTCATCTTGGGGCACCTCCATTGCCCTAGTTGCCACGTCCGACTTGTGCTGCATTGTCGCCGCCTTGCATAGGAAAACACATCTCTGTATATATATTTTATTTTTTAAAATTTATTTTGTAATAAAAACTTGATTCGATCCTACACGAGATTGAGGACTTGATCCTGCGCGAGATCAGAGCTGTTTATTACGAAATTAACCCGCGCATTCACCCCCCCCCCCCCAACGATTTTGCTGCGTCACCACACCAGACACAAACCTTAATTAGCCGTCTTATTAGCATTTTTGTTAAGTTGGAACTTACAATAAATTAAGGAATACTGGAAAAAGAAATGAGGAGCAAACACGAAAACTAGAATGTTGCAACGAGAACAATAATAGCCTTGGTTGCATGTTGTTGAAAACTAGTCCAGGATGGCATTGACTTGATGACATGTCCTGGTCCAAAGTTTCTAAACTTGTACTAACTCATTAGTCGCAAAAGCCACGTAATTAATGTTGCTTGATAATCTGGTTAAATAACCGTGTCAATGTTCATAGTTCATGCTCAACCTAAACCACATAAATAGCGGGCCTACAATCTGGAAATAGAGCTCGGTACTAGTTCAAACGTTTAGAAAATTTAAATACCCCCCATTTGAAAATTGTTACAAGTTACAACTAATCAGATAATACCAAAAAAAAACGAAGAAAAATAAGGTGGAAGGATCAAGCCACACAAATAAGAGATAGATGCCCTCACGGCCATTTTTAATACAAAAACATGCAAGACCAGAGGGAAGAAGCAAAGCACTAAACATCCTCGAGTTTAAAAGTCATTTACAACCGACAACACTCGGAACTAGTTTATTTGCTCTCAATTGGTGAAGGTATCATTGTTGAAATGGTGGTAGGCCAACCGGATTAAATGCGATATAAACTGAAGCAAACGAGGCACAGTGGAATAAAATTGGCAGTTACCAGTGCTCACGGCTCAGTAATTGGGACTGCCACTGGAGGGCTTAGCTTCTGATTCAGTAAAGGTTGGAGTGCCTTCACTACTATACTCATATTTGGCCTGAACTCGGATTCATACTGTACACATAATGCTGCCACAGCTGCCAACTGCCCAAGCAACCACATTAAGTTTCTGTTAGAAAGTTGACTTGTATGCAAGATGATGATAATGAAGATAACGGTCAATGATGATGATCATCATGATGATGACTCTCCCTTCCTCCCCACCAATTTCAAGTTTCCAGTCATTACTTGCAATCCTTCCTTTTACAGTCTGAGGTTGTGCTTAGACCCAGTAACTGTTTGACATAAATCTGGCCATTATTTTCTTCCTGTTGTGGTTGTAAGCTAATCCCTTCTATGTGCTACAGTGGATAATTAATGGCACGTGTTTAAGCTTAGGAGATGTTCAGTAAACTGAAATTCCTCATGTTGGACCATTATCTATGCTTAAATAACTGCTGTACTTGTTGAGTATGTGCAATGGCTATTCTACAGGTCATGTCACAGAACATTGTCTTGACTTGACGTTATTCAATAGCTTGCATTCGAAAAAAATTTTGAGGCATCAAAATAGAATATAATATGTCTAACCCTTAAAATGCAAACAATATTCACAAGCTTAATTAAATTGTTCCACCAAAAGCTAAATCATTAAAGCTAACCTTGGCAACTCCTTTCAGCGGATAATCTCCCTTCAATTTTGGATCTACACACTGCTTGACCTTGTCTTCACCCAATCTCGGAGTTGCCTTCATGAAGAATAACCAAATATGTATCATCATATATCTCACAGTTTCATAAGTCAAATATGATCAACAAAATAAGCTAGAGATGGCCCATACCCATGTTACGAGGCTTTGCTGCCCTCTGGGCATTGTGTGATCCACTGGTTTCCTCCCAGTCAAAAGTTCCAATAGGACAACTCCAAAGCTATAAACGTCACTCTTTTGTGTCAGTTGACCAGTCATGGCGTACCTGAGGATTTCAACGGCACATATGTCACAACAAACTTTAAAAGAAAAGAAGTCTTGAAAAGTTCTAATAACAGGGTTCCCTTTCCAAATAGCTAGAGCTGTTAGGACAACGGTTAAACCATTGAGCATTGACATGATATCAGACATGTAGGGCCAGGTTCAGATCACAGTGGCCGCAAAACCCGTGGAGTGTGATTTATAATAAATTAAAGAATCTTCTTCCCTGATAGTTTCAGATTTTTAAACTCAGCAGTTAAACCATCTAAAACTTAAAACTACCTCATTCAAATAAATGTCTAAGATAATATACAAAAGAGACTATAAGAGATGTTCAATCCACGAAAGAATTCAATCATAGAACCAGTAGCCACATACTTGGCATCAACCATATGTATGCAGCTAATAACAACTAACCTAATCACAAGTTAACAACTTTGAACTGTGCAGAGATACAGAAACAATTTAACCACTTCACGGCACGTAAGTTAACATAATAAGCTCTAGTCAAACAATCCCAAACAGAAGAATAAACAAGTATCAATATGGAAGAGAAATTACTCTGGGGCATGGTACCCAAATGTCCCTAAAACACGAGTAGAATGAAGACGAGCAGCCATGTCAGGAGCCTGATTTGAAAGGTTGAAGTCCGCAATTTTGGCTTTAAAATCCTCAAACAAGAGCACATTGCTTGACCTGATATCCCTGTGTATAATGGAAGGTTGTACTTTCTCGTGAAGAAATGCCAGTCCTCTAGCCGCATCAACAGCAATCCTGGCTCTCTGCATCCAGTCAAGAGTAGGCCCTGGTTGTGCACCTTGGACTCCTTTCCTACCTGCAATTTCGGGAGCAATTAATCATCCATCTATCTAAACAGATACTGCCCAATCTGGATTTACGAGAAACCTCATACCATGTAAGATGTCATGCAGTGAACCCATAGTTGCAAATTCGTATGCCAATACCCGGAGGTTACCTTCAACGCAGTAACCAAGTAACTCAACAAAATTATCATGCTTCAGTTTTGAAACCACAGAGACCTAAAATCACAGTAAAAGGATACAATAATTTACAGACAAACGAAAAAAAAAGAGAAAGGAATATTTAATGGATCAATGCTGTGACAAAGTAGAATTTAGATATGCACCTGTGTCAAAAATTCATTATCAATGCCAGGCTCAGAAGATACATCGAGTTTTTTAATTGCCACATCTTTTCCATCATCTAAGGTTGCATAATAAACTCTTCCGTAAGACCCTTCACCGATAAGAGACTTGGATCCAAAACTATCAGTTTCTCTTTTAAGTCATCTAAAGACAGGGCAGGCACATCAATTACTGGTGGCTGTCTGGAAGGCTCATTTTTTTGTGGAGCAGACTGCTTTGACCCTTTATGATTACCTATTTATCATGAAAAAGAAAAATCAAACAAAGTAGAAGTGGAAGCACAAGGTAACATCTAATATCAGCCCAGATCACAAGATTTAAAAATAATCAATTACACCTTAGAAGTTAAATCAAATGCAGTACATTTTTTGTCAGAAGGAGAGGAGTTTAGCATTAAAAAAAATTGAGGCTCTTGTCATGCAGAAGAAGCAAATGAGAAGTTCAGTGAATGCTGCGGAGTTCATCGTTAGTGCACAAATACTAATTTACATACATTCAACATTCATTGACCAGTCAGACATGCCTTGAACAATTGAAAGAAGGATAGAAAGCAGAATTCATTGCACAGGGAACTAGGTAACAGGCTGCAAAAGTTTCTTGACCCAGTGTTCTGCTGAATGTACTAAATCTGTGACTTGACACTACATTTACCATCTACAAAATCTGTTGAACTTTTCTGATAATCATCATCATGTTTATGGTAGCTATCCTCAACATGACAACTGCAACAGAGCCAGCGCTTCATTGTGCCCTTGTTATTTTTGGGGTTGGAGCTTTTCTGCACAGTTCACAATGCCTAGAAAAAGAAATGGATAAATAAGAAATTTGGACGTGTAAATGCTTGGAACAAGCCATCAACTAATAGTTTGACAAATGAAAAAAGTACGGAAATGTCAGAAATAAAATTTGACATGCACCGGTGACAACTATGTGAACAATGAAATAAGGAAAAGGCCTATAACTATTTTAAAGTTCAGATAGACACTTGCACAGTTGAAGACAGAATGAGCTGTAGAGCTCCACAAAATCTAAGACCGACTCAAACAGTTATAGGCATCTAGAAAAAATAACTTCATGCCACATTAATTTTCTTTTCGTATCAAAGTTTAAAACCCAAGTTCAAGAGAATGGACAGGAAAAATTTTTTAAAAAAAAATCACTTTCTTCCCTCCATTTTCTGCCACACAACGTAAATACACAAATCCAGCAAAAATTAATCCCAATCTGACCATATTCAACTGGTGATATAAGATGGAACTGTACAATTCAGAAACAGATAGAATGAGAAAATAATGACTGCTGGACTAACAGCAACAAGAAACCCAAACCCCCAAATTTTAATAGTCACGTAGGACCCATACGAACATAGGAAAAATGGTGAGGACGACAATAACAGGAAATCCCTGTTCCAACTCTTAATGGCAATAATGAGTTCCGTCCTATTACGAGCATGGTAAAACTTACTGATTTGAATCAAATAACAAAGAAACATAAAAGATAAAGATAATCATACCCTTCTCAATAAAGCAACCACAATTCACACAAACATTTTTATGAAAAGAGCATTAATTACACTACCTTTCAAACTACAATCCACATGCAACTACTGAAAAACAATCGAGAACAGCAACAAGAAATCACAACATGAACCAAGCATTTTCCAACTATTCCACCCTATCCCCAAATTCCAACACCACAAAATTTACACATTTCAGCCAAACAGAAATGAAATCTAAGTCACAGGGATCAAATTTTGATGTTTGGTTTGAATTCAGAAACAAACAGAATTATGTCCCCAAATATCAATAATATAACAATCAGGGCCCACAAAGAAAGCATCCATATGAACTTCCAAACATGACAGTCACAACAACAATAAATAGACCCCGTCTCTCAAATTCAATCAGCTTCCAAATGAAAAGGCTGATTATAATGTTGGAAATAGTGAGCTCATTGACACGTCTTTTAAATTTGGTTGGAGGATTCTAATTAAAAAGGTGAACATCGCTTTGGCAAAAAAGTATAAAGGCAAATTAGTTGGGCCAGATTGTATTCCTATTGATGTGTGAAAATGCCTGGGCAATACGGGTTTGTTAGGGTTAATGCGGCTCTTCAATTAGATTTTGAAGGCTGGGAGGCTGCCATATGAATGGAGAAAAATGTAATCATACATCCGTTTAAGAATAAAAGGTGATATTTAGTTGCTCAAATTATAGATGTGGATGAGCCATACCATGAAATTATGGGAACGAGTGACTAACATTTCCACTGTCTGCAAATCATTTTAGTTTTATGACAGAAAGGCCAACAATGGAAGCTATCTTTCTCTTTAGGAAACTTATGGAACAATTTAAAGAGTATTAACGGGACTTTATATATGGTATTATTTGAACTTGAAAAGGATTATGATTGAAAACAGAGGATTGTTATTTGGCATAGCTTGGGGAGGAAAAAGATTCCAAAGTTGCATATCAAACTGTTTAAATATATGTCTGAGAGAGTATCGACTTGTGTCCCAGCCATGAGAGGTAAATCAAATGACATTCCAGATATTTTGGTCTACATTAAGGTTTATCCCAAAGTCCTTAACCCCCTTGCTCTAGTTATGGATGCATTAATCCGTAGCTCAAGTTATGGATGAATTAATCCGGACCTCTAGTTATGGATGAATTAACCTGTAGAATCCAAGATGATGCTCCTTGGTGCATGCTATTTGTTGATGATGTTGTGCTATTAGACTTTCAAAAATTGATGATAACAGAAGCAACCAGAAACTACCAATTTTCCCCATCACAAAAGAGCATCATATTCATAACACCGGAATTAACAAATTCAAATCAAGCATAAAGCGTAGAGATTAGCATGAAATCATCCAACAAAAAACTGAACTCAACTTCAGCCTATCTTCACATTCCACAGCAGTTAAATTTAAAAATTCGAATCAACCAACAATGAAACATGAAAATTCAAAGAAACCAACTTTTTTACTTTTTAGTTTTGAATTCAGAAACAAACACCATACAACCCCAACAACAAGAAAATGATCACCTATCATCATTACGGAAAAAGGACAACAAAAACAAGTTACAAGAAACTCACAATTTTCCGATCACAAAAGAATTCTCATCATCGGAAGCAGTTCCGATCACAAAAGAAAATCCAATTCTCATTATCGGAAGCAGCAAATAACAAATTCAAATCAAGCATAAACAATAGCACTACCGCAGACCCGAAAAGGATATTATAGAAACACGATTACAACAAGAACCCAATCCCACGCCATCCTCACATGCAGTTACAACGAGAACCCAATCGCACGCAATCCTCACATACGATCGCAAGCTAAATTAGCGAATTCAAACCAAATAACAGAAAAACGCAAACCCTATCAAGCAGAATAGGCAGATCGGAACTGCACAGTCGGATCAAGACCGGGGGGCGGGGGTGGTGAAAGCCAAGGGGTAAGCCGTACCTCGATCGCCAAAGTCCGCGTTTCCTGCAACGAAGGCGGATTCTTCGGATCACCGCAAGGAAGAAGAAGGAAGGCGAAAGGGATAGAACGACGAATCCCGAGAAGGGAGATGCGAATTCGAACCAACCGCCGGCGACGGCGGCGGAGCGAGTTTTGCGGGAAGGGGTGATGGTATTTCCGTCCTTTTAGTCGGCTTTTTTATTATTATTATTATTATTATTATTATTATCCTCCTTATATACGTATTAGTTGTTTAAACATAAAATTATTATTTTTCTTCAAAGCGGTAGTATTTGGTCAAATAAATAAAGTTGCCAATAATTTTGTGGTGATTTTGGGGCACATTTAGGCTTAGGCAAGAAGTAGCTGCAACATGTGCGGGTTGAAAACTATGAATAATGTCATTATATCATTCCGTGATTTGTTATAAATTTTGTGCCAAAGTTTAAGCTGGAAATAATATTTTTGGGCTAAATAAATAATTTTTAATCAGACTCTCTGTTCGGAGAAGATGGGCTTATTTCCTCTTACAAACTCGGAATTGTCAAAATAAAATAAATAAACTTAGATTTATATTTTTTCTAAGCAAGAATTATGTTTCTCGGTAGTATTTATGATGCTCGTTAGTGTTATTAAAATAATCATATTTAGAGTGCGGAAGGCAAGGATTTCCATATTTTTAGTTTTTTTTTTCAAAATTATTTTTTCACTCCTTCAAAATATAATTAAGTGAAATATCATAGGGTGAATGTAGACTATAAAATTATCTGTTGTTTATCTCTGATTTTGAATGATAAAATAAATTATCATAATTTAATTTATTTTTTAATGTTTAATATATTTTGATAGAATGAAATTTCTTACAAGCGCGGTTTTTAATTAGCCCTTTGTTAATAAATAAATGCAGCTAATAGATGACGAGGAAAAACATCTATAATAGTTAAAAAGGAAAACGCGCATTCTCCCGAGTATTGTCATCGTCATCTTTCACCATCTAGCTAGTGATGTCCCTACCCCCTTGTGTCATTGTTCGACTCCGACCATACAAAAGATTATAGGAAATATAGATATAGATATATGTATATACACACACACGCTTCATGCTCTGATTATGCGGTAGGTAGTATAGTAGTCCACGGACCAAACAAAAGATTGTAGCCTGGTCGGCTGCTACTGCATGCTTTAGGTAGTAGGAAAGTAGGAACAGCATAAAATACATCAACTCTGGCATTAGATGTAATTTGTTTTGTTTATTGTTACCCATGATAATCTATCTATAAGAGCTACTATAACCGAGTAAAAGACTTGAAAATGATAGTTTTGAAATTTATGAAAAAATAATATGGGCAACATAGGAAAATAGTTAGTTTAACGGTTACAAATTTAAAAAAAGAGGAGTTTGAATCTTGTTTTAGTTCAATTCAACTCCACAACTTTTCTTTCTTGTTTCGCTGGTTTCGTTCTTGTTTCTATTCTCTCCTTGTTGCAGGATTAGAAAAAACATCAGGGAACTGATGCCTTCGAAGAAGGAGAAAGCAGTTGTTCAATCAAGCGAGCAACCTCGGATAGATCTGGGGCTTAACAGCTACCAAGTTGGGACTACTTTGGTTATTCCTAAAGCATCAGTTTCTGATTTCTTAACCGACATGGGAAGACTTATCTGCAACGACCTAACATGTGGGAAGCAGCCATCTAATTAATCTTACATGCTCATTCATCTTCTTCTGAGTTGGAGCTTGGAAGCAAGCATTTGTATCCGTTGTCACTGGTTGGCCTAAGGTTATTTATAAATAAAAAACTAAATAGATTTCTCTCATAAACTTGAGATTATGGCTGAGTGATTCTTGTCGACACTCTGCAAAAATATTTGATAAATGAGGAGATGGTCCATTAGGCATGGGAGGAAGGAATTATCCTGTATAGCTAAGTCTCTAGGGTCATGTAAGATAGACCCATGTCCATTTATTAGGGCTCATGAGATGATACTTAAGCCTGGTGGGTGGCCCATTCTACTCGGCCCACGTTTTAGTTTTCATACTTTTCTTTTGGGATAAAAAATTTTAGCAACTAACCAGATTAGATTAGATTCCTCATTTCATCACTTACAACTAGTCAAAGGCTAGAGGTGCATTTAAACTAAGCGAGCTCACAGGAAAATGTTTTAGATCAAATAAAAATGTTTGAGCAAAAGAGTATTTAGGTAGAGCCATATAAAAATTTGAGCTTTATGTGTTCGATCTCGATAATATGTCTAGCCATTGTCAAGTTCATCTACTATTTAGTGCACAGGGATGAATTTTTTTACTCGCTCATTTTGCCTTTCTCCTCACACGATGATAATTTTAACTCCATAAATCCTTCTCTTTTCTCCTTTACTCGCCTAAAACTCTCATTTTCATTTCTTTTTTGTCTAAATATTTAAAATTTAATTAATTTAATTTGGATTTTAATTCTTTAAAATGTTTTAAAATCAATATCTTTATTTTGTAAATTAATTAATAAATAAATAATATGTTAAATATTTATGGCTAAGAAGCATTAATTATATAATTAAATTGTACTCTTTTTTTGGCTTAATACTTAATTTTAATAAAATTAATAGCATGGCCCGCACATCACGCGGGTTTGCAACTATTTTAAATATGCATCATACCTGTTTAGTTTCAACGATGTTGACTTCCATACTCCTTCAATCACATATATTTAAAAACTCACCACTATTGTTAGTGATGATTGATAAAAGCTTAAGAATGAGTTCACTGAGCTTTAGGTGGGATCATTAAGTTGCCATATCATATCATGAAGTGAAGTGATTTGGAGTCGACTCCAAGCTTAGAGTTATTTGTATTAAAACTTTACTTATATAAATAAAAAGTTATATAAAATTGATATGTATTGTTCTTTTTATACTTTAAATTGATAAATATATAATTTACATTACTTATAAATATTAATTTAGCTAATATATAAAAATAAAATTAATATATTTTAATAATTAATTTTATGATATGAATAGCGGAGTCAATTACTAAATTAATAAGTATGAAGTCATCCATTGAATTTGACTTGACAAGGCATGGATTAGTAGAGCCAACTCAATGAATTTTTGAAGTAAAAAAAAGTTTTAAAACTTGAATTCGACTCGATACAAAATTAATTGAATTAATGAGAAATAAATTTTCGTAAAAATTCGGTTTAAGTTTCCAAGAGCTATAAATATAACCTGATCATATAAAAAAGAATCTCATACCAAATTGAACTAGCTTATAATTTGGAATCAACCTATTAGCTGAACAAGATCAACATACACAGCATGCGATGATATAATACTTATTTGGAAAAAAAATCTCAGATTCAGTGGTCCATTTTGTCCATCTCGTGGGCTTTATCAACCACATATAGTATCATCGACTATGCATGTCTCTGCCATTGCCACCCTCTTTTGCAAGTGCTGCACATTGCAAGCCTTTCACTGATCAGAACTTTTGGCTTTACAGTACAAAAATAGTGATGACAAAACTAGTTCGACACTCCCCTGCTAAAGAGTTCAAATTTGATTAAAAGTTTTGGAGCCTAGCTTATATGCTTGTCGCCAAAGTTGCAAGTCCGCACTCATTTTAGTGTTGTATCGCCTCTGCGTTTTTTATCGGAGACAGCTTTCGTCCATCCATCAACAGTGATATATATGCTTTTGCATGAGAATATTTCAAGCCTATCTTCCACCACCTCTTTTCTTTTCCTGGTCTCTATTATTGTACCAATTCTTGATTCGGTGTTTTTCATAATCTACCTATGTTTAACTCATCTATACGTTTGATAGACAATAATATTGCAGGGAACGTTATTCATACTACCATTGTAATTAACAAGGGCGTGTATAGCAATGACGTAATGTCCCGATGGTGAGCGCGTTTGCCCTTTTTTTCGATGGTGGGGATCAAAGATCAACCTTTTTTCCTTTTACCAGAGAAAGGCGAATTAAAGATCAACTACGGATCAATGTGGAGCAACCATGATTGAATGAGGTTTTTAAAAAAGCATATGACCCCTAAATTAAAAAATGCATAATGGTATTGGTCGTTTTTGTACGCTAAATTAAGACCCCTATTGGAATAGAGCATACTTAACAGCCCTTTTCTTTATTGATGAAAGGATATAGATCTTGTAAGGAATGACATAATCATCTAACAGCTGCGCTCTCTAGAGCTTAGTTGCAAAAATCGGCCGATTTAAATCGGATCGGAAGGCTTTCGATTCAAAAAAATAGTTAGCTCGATTTTCACGCGAATCGGCCGATTCGAGCTGATTTCGACCGGGTCTGGACAGCGGTGATAGACTGGGCAGGGGAGGACGCGGTGGTGACGGCGAGCGGCGAAGGTGATGACTAGGTGACTTGGGGGTTGATTGGGGGGGGGGGACGATCTGGGAGGGGTGGAAGGGGCGGGGAGCAGGGGCGAGGCGTGGCGGGGCAGGGGGCACGGGGGGGAGGGGGGGGCTTGGCGACGGGGCCGGGGTTGGCGGGGCAGGGGCGGGCCGGGGCTGGCAGGGAGGCCGGGCGGGGCGATTGCGGCGGGGAAGGACGAAATGGGGATGGCGGGGAGCTAGGCGTGGCTGCGGCGGCGGCGACTGGGGAAGGAGGGAGAGCGGGTGTGGAAAGAACAGGAGAGAAATAAAAGAAATAATAGTGGCATTCTCGTAATTAGAAACTTGAGGCTTAAATTCGGTTTGAGTAAAAAATAATAACTAACTTTAAATAGTCAAAAACCAGTCCAAAAATATGAAGAGGCTCTGCCATAAAAGATAGTATATACCGTAATATCAAAATGATATATTTTATAACTAATAACCTATCAATTTTAACTAAATTAAAATTTTTAAAAATATATTATATATAAATTAATTCAATAGAAGTCGACCATTTTATATTTTGATGTTATTTATATATTTTTCGTGCTGACCAAACTTTGCCTATTTAAGGACTAAGGATAAAAAAATTGAAAGGCAATCGACAAATTTTTTTGCCTCAGCTCCGGATCATATTTCCAACTTCTCTCAGATCATGGTGATCGACTGCCTCTAGCTAGCGAAAGGCTGGAAGTTTTTCAGGTACGAATATATCATGCTGATATTTCAATTCAGTGCCTTCTTTGATGGCTGCTCATCTTTCATGTCTTCCAATTGCATTTCAATTGGGTGGTTCTGGCTGTTGGATCCCAAGTTCCCTCGTCCTATAGAGATAAGATGAGACGCTGGGAAAGAATGGAGGCGGCTACACAAAACAATATTTGCAAGGCCAGCTATATGCGTATTTAATGAAAGAATGGCTTTTGGCAGCGGCCGGGAGCGGCGCCGATCAACCCCAACGTCGATGACCCCGATCATGAACGGTTGAGACGCTCGGCATCCCCATTGATGTTAATTATAAAAGCAGATTCCGATAGTTATTTGGATGCCCCAATAAATGAAAAGTAGCGTTCCAAATAGATTCTATGAGGAGGAAGTTTCGAAAGCTACAAAATGAATGAAAACAGCAGCGCTACAACCAGACAAGAGAAAGCTTAGTCATGGGTGCTTCCGAAATTGGCTATATATAGCGCCTCTTGTTACGGTAACAATTGTTAAAACACCCAAGAGCTAGAAAATCCTTTTCCCTGTTTATGTGTTTTAGATATAATAATATATACACGCACATACATACATATAGGTTGAATCTTCTCATTGCTTTGCTTTCTTTCAGATCAGAGCAATATAAATTTATATATATCTACTGTCTTACTAACGTGTATAGTTTAGGATTGTACACATCCATGCCACCAAGGGATCCCTTGCTTGTTGGTCGTGTTATAGGGGATGTATTGGACCCCTTCACCAGAAGTATATCACTTAGAGTTAGCTATGGCAACAGGGAAGTCATTAATGGCAGTGAGTTTAAGCCCTCTGCTGTGGTAACCCAGCCCAGAACAGAGATTGGAGGCACAGATATGAGAACATTTTATACACTTGTGAGTATTTCGTATCTCTAGCTGCTACTGGCCTTAGATATTATACATGTGAGCCTTTACATCACTATATATTTAAGACATCTTGTCCATGCTATTGATGAATCATATACATGAACAAGTTATAATAATAATTAAATGAAAGGAGAATGGGCATGGAAAATTTGAAACTTGCAGTTGATGGGTATTTATTGTAAGCAGGTATACATACATATAATATATTATGTAACTAAGTGAACACCAAACTGAGGTGTTATAATTATCTCTTTATTTTTGAATGTTCACAGGTGCTGGTTGATCCTGATGCACCAAGCCCGAGTGATCCAAACCTGAGGGAGTATCTTCACTGGTACGTACTCGTGACCTTGCTGATGCATGCTAATTTAAATATGGGAAATCTGTTAGGCATGCATGTTAACGTCCAACAAGTATGTAATTACCGATTCGCGCTATGAACGATTCAGAGTAGGGAGCAAGTTTATGAACAGCCCGTTGGGTGTAATTATTAGCTATAATCAAACAACCAAATAGTTAATTGCAAGTTACAAGTAAATGAATTAATATATAGTTATTTCCCTAGTTGCATAATTAACGCGAGTGTGTGTCTATATATATAGTTTCAAAATTAATTAATGTCTGTTCTCAGATCACATTGTTGTGCAACATGCCTATACCTTGCGATTAACTGATGTAAACATTAGCCATCTGTTCCAGTGCAGGCTTGTGACGGACATTCCGGCTACTACAAACTCAAGTTTTGGTAAGCAAAATTAAACCAGTGCCTTTTAATACGAAACAAACCCATCCGACAGGAAGGTCTGGTCTGGACCGCCATGTTGATAAATGATAATTAGCACCCGTAGCCCGGTTTTCAAAACTGCGTATTTCTTTTCAAAAACCTCGTTTATTGAATTATAATTTTTACTTGTACATGCTAGAGGCGATCAGCCCCAGCACCGGCCAACAGCTACTGTCACCTCATAGCCAGGCATCCATCGGATTGAAAGTGTCAGTATTATTAATTAATTCCTGCCCACGATCTTAAACTTTATTATTTTAGATTTTGAATCATCGATTATAATGTAAAAATAATGCACAAATTACGTAATAAATATGACATGCTCATTTAATTTAAAAAGAATAATGAGCTAAAATATTGCGCATGGTGCCGGATGAGATAAGGCAAATCTAAGTAATATAAGATTATTAAATTACGTAAAACATAGATAACCATAATCATAGCCGATCATATAATGTACCCTATTCATGTAAATTTATGTCAGATTATAAATTAGCCACATTATAATTGATAATAATGTGTCTAATTTGAATTAGCTAGCGACCTCATGCATGTATAACGCATCGAATTATGGGACCCTCGTGTATGCATGTATAAATTATATATGCAGATGAGAGACTATGTATAGAACCAAAAATTCGGAATTCCCTTGTAGCTTTTTCTTTTGCGAGCATATATAATGGTCACTATCGTGGGAATAGGTGACTGTGGAACACGGTATCTCCGAATGTATGGAATGTGTATTATACATTTAATCATGGAACACGGTATCATGCCTAGTAGCTGCAACATGCAGTTGCCTATACTAAGCTTTCTCGTATATAAAAAGGAATGGAATCCAGGTTGTGAAGCAACTAAGCTGATTACAATTGGCCCCATTCCCCTTGCGTAGCATGAACCAAGCGGCCCACGTGAAAAAGGACAAGTGGGGCCCGTAGTTTAATGCGACATCAAACACTAAAACCCACGGGGCTTTGATCCTTTTTTCACGTGAAATGGGACCCCACTTTTTATGTTCAAAATCCCTATGCAAAATTTACACCCACAAACATTAATGGCCAGCTCGAGGATGGATGATCAACAGGAATAAGAGTAGAAGGCATCTGAATAAGATAATGGTGTTGGTAATGGAGGGTAATGTACATGTATTATTGCCCTCATTGATTTTTAGTGGCTGTTGTAGGGCAAGAAGTGGTGTGCTACGAGAGCCCGCGACCAACGATGGGTATTCATCGCCTCGTGTTTGTGCTGTTTCAGCAGCTGGGGAGGCAAACTGTGTATGCACCAGGTTGGCGTCAAAACTTTAGCACCAGGGATTTTGCTGAGCTCTACAACCTTGGATCCCCCGTTGCTGCTGTTTACTACAATTGCCAGAGGGAGAGGGGCTCTGGAGGAAGAAGAACTTACTCCTAAATATAATCTATCACTACATTTTTATTTATGGAAGTTTAAAAATATGAAGAGTGGTAATTAAGTTTCTCCCTAAATATTGTGAAACAAATATATACATGTCTGTGTGCTGCCAGTAAGGCTGATGTTGTCTGCAAAGAGAGTATCGGCAAACTCGTGGTTGTGTATACTATGGGGGAAAAAATTGGTTTTGTATGCAGTTAAGTGATCATGTGTGTGTTTGTATTTGTGAAACTGCATTTGATATCGGGCCAGGACTCGGGCAAAAAAGGGCCGAACCCAATGACCATAGTGTAGAAACTCGGAACTGTAATCCCCTCACTATTAACCATGTGGAGTATTTAAGTCTGACTACTGGCAGTTGTCGCTCAAAATCATTTTTATTATTTTAAAACAGTAGTATATATATATATATATATATATATATATATATATATATATATATATATATATATGGTGCGCTGCCCTTTCGGGAGCGCACCATGCGGCGTCAAATCTGGGCCGCTGGATTGAAATCCAGCGGCCTAGATTTTATAGGCCACCCTAGACCAGCTTGAGACCCGCCAGCCCGCACACCTACCCGACCGTCCGTCCGCCCGCTCAACCACCCTCGCTCACCCCCCTGTTGGTGGCCCCTCCGCCGCTGCCCGCTCCCCGCCGTGGTGCCCCATCCCGTCGCCCCCTCCCGCCCTCCTAGCCAGTGCCTGCCGCCGCGCCCCCACCCCCGTTCCCCTATCGCCCTCGGCGTGCCCTTCCAACCCCTCCCCCAACCGCGCTGCCCCGGCCAGCCCGCGGTTGGTAGGGGCGGCGGCTTTGGGGGGGGGTTAGAAGGGCGCAGCTGGGGGCGATGGGGGAACGAGGGTGGGGGGCACAGCGGCTAAGCACTGGCGGGGAGGGTGCCGGCGTTGGCCGGGCAGGGGGTGGCGGGGGTCGCTCACGGCAGGTGAGGGGGCGGGGATGGGCGGGTGGTCCGGTGAGCCGCCGCGGACAAGCGGGCAGGTGGGTCTGACGGGTTTGGGACCGGATTTGAGGCAATAAAATCTGGGCCACTAGATTTCAATCCAGCGGCCCCAGATTTGGCAGCGCACCATAGCGCTGCCCTATATATATATCAAGAAAGTTTTCCTGAAGCAGGGGTAGGAAAACTTTTCTTCCTAAAGTTTAATCTTGGTCGTCTTTATGATCGGACAGCCTAGATCTATTGTTATAAAAAAATTTTCAAAATGCCTCGCCATCTCCCCACCGCCTCGCCGTCCCCATTGGGGGTGGGGGGGGGGGAGGACTGCTTCCTCCCTCCTCCTCGCTCCCCTGCACGGACGCCCATTTGCCGCCCTTGACCTCGTCGTCCCGCTCCACACCATTGCCCGGCCGGGGAGGGAGGGGAGGGGAGGGGGTGGGGGGCGGGATGACGTGGCTGAGGGGGGAGGGGCGTTTGTGGTGGCGTTAGCGGCACAAGTTTTTTTTCTTGTCGTGGCTTGATCTGGCCGCCGCCGGCTAGGACAGGCTGTACCTGGCCGTCCCTTGACCAGATTTGGCCGAGGGAAGGCTAGCTCCAGCTTGTCGCGGCTGGATCAGGTTGTGGCCACGACAGACAAAAAAAGGGTAGGGTAGGGCAGGGCGGGGCGGGGAGGGGGCAGGTGCCGGGACTAGGGCGAGACAAAGGGGCGGGGCCGACAGCGGCCTAATCTGGTCGGGCTCCCCCTCGCCGCTGCAGTAGTCTCTGCCGCTCGATGATTTGGGTTGTCCTTTTAATCGAACGGCCATATCAAAAAAATTTTTAAAACTAATAAATTTAGGTCATTTTTGTAATTAAACGGCCTAGAAAGAAGTTGTGGACACCAAGAAATTGATACTATATGTATATATATATGTGTGTACATATATATATATATATATATACACACTCAAAAAACTATTTTGTACATGTAACATGACCATAAAATTATGGGGATAACTCAAAAGTGATTTTCTGATAGAGATTAACTATTTAATTCTGCACCAATTTATTTTTGCTCAATTTTCACCGTTTAGCATGTGAATTATATAATTTAGAAGGGTGGCATGTACTATCTATATATATCTTTCCTGACAGATTGGCAATAGCTAGTTCATAATCCATTTAATAATTATCAAACTAGCGGGAAATACCAATGCTGCGACTTAAAAAACATTAAACATGGGCGTGGTGATCTTGAATAAAATTAACTAATATAGTCTCCTTTATCTTGATGCCGGTAATTAGTGTGATCGGACATATGGCCGCCTACAACCGAAATCTTGGGTAAGATAAAAAAATAAGAATTTATATGAATTTCGCCATTAGAGACACAACCAAGTTTAAACACCATGTCACATGATATGTAACTGCGAGTAATATGAAAAACAGTAAATATCTCTCAATTTAGGATACAGATATGCTATTCAGTATGATTATTGTAAAACCCGTGACTCGAGT